>JAMPIV010022063.1:0-258284 GCA_024509875.1 Oreohelix idahoensis
GTTGGGGGTGGGGTCGAGGGGTAGGGCGATCTTTGTTGGGATGGATTAGCCTTGGGGTTTGGGTCTTGGGTGGGGGTTCATTTGGGGGACGGGTTGCTATCGTGGTTCTTGGGGGGTCTGGGTTGTTGGGGGGAGGGGTCTTTTTTCTTTGCTGGAGGGGTCCTTGTGGGTGTCTTTACAAGGATGAGGTGTAGGTTTAATGGGGTCAATTATATGGGGCACTGGAATTAGGGAGAGGTGAGATATGGGTTTGGGGGTGGGGGGGGGGTGGGGGAGCGGGAGGGGGAGGAGGGCGGGTCACGACGCGCGGGGGGGGAGGGGGGGGTAAATGTCAGGGAGGGGGGGGGGCAGGACGCAGCTAGGTTTGGGCTTGGCGGCCGGCATTAAATAGGTAGAGAGTTGAACACGGGGGGGGGGGGTGAGGGGGGGGGGGGGGGGGGCTGTTGTGTGGTGTGGAACCTTGTGGGGGAAAGAGCAACTTGCGTCGGTCGCTGCCGACCACTGGCAACTGTCTCTGGCGCGAAGGTAGGCACACCACGGCATCGGAGGAGTCTTGGTTCGACTAACACACAGGGCACTAGGGGGAGTGGAGATCGAGGGGGGGTCAGGATGGCAGTGGAGGGGGGGGGTGGGGGAGGGGGCGGGTGGTGAGGCCTGGGGGGGTGTACAACATGGTGGGGGAGGCGAGTTTTTTATGGGGGGGGTGGGTATGGACTGAGAGGGGGAGGGGTACAACTTGGGGACATTGGATGACGGCAAAATACCCTTCCCCTAACGCGATGTTAAAAAAAAATAAAAAATGGGTAATGAGAAAGTAAAAGACATAGCCAAACAATTACACACTCCACCAGAATCGCGATTGCGCCCTCACTGTGCAGCACAACATTAAGTTCCATGAAATTTGGGGCTAAATATACCTCTCCAACAATCACGACTTGCATCGAGGGGGGGTCGACCTCCCGCTGTCGCGCCTGAGGCACCAGTTGGCCATTTCGCAGAGTAAAAGAAAAAGACAGGGGAACAAATCCCCCCCGCCCCCTTGTAAAACTAATAAGTCATATTTACATTTGGTAGATAGCAGTTGGGCGGTGACATGTGGGGGATGAGGCGGGAGCGAGTTGGCAATTTGGGGGGGGGGGGGGGGCGGCCATGCTGGCGGGGGGCGGGGGGCGAGGAGGGGGGGTGGGTGGGGGGGAGTGGGGGCCTTCGGCGGTGGGTGGGGGGGGGGAGGGAAGTGAGGGGTTGTGCGGGCGGGGTGATCCGCTTGGCCGGCGGAGGCGGAGAGTGGGGCCCATGGGACAGGAGTTGCCGAGAGGTGGGTGATAAAGGCAAGTACGCCATGGGTCCGTGGGGGGGGGGCAGGGTGGGGGGTGGGCTGGGCCAGGGGTCGGAGCCAGGGGGGGGCCTGGGGGTTGGAGATAGAAACCCTCATGATACCGCTCCGGGGGGTCAGCGGCTACCATGACGTGCGAAAGACGAGAGGGGGGCCAGGGGGGGGGTACTAAGTACCGACGGCGGGGGGGGACGGGGGGCTGGAGAACGACTTGCGAGTGGGAGCCGGCGGGGGTAGGAGGCGGGGCGACGTATGACATTACAGGGTCACACAGGTTGTGTCTTCTGGGCGTGGGTTGCAGTTATGCAGAGGACGAGGGCGCCGGGGGTAGCTAGGGCTGAGGCGTGGCGGGCGGAGAGACGGATAATTGGGGGTGGGGTGATGGTGGGGGTGAAGGGGGGTAGGGGGGTGGTGGTTGTGGTGGGGGTGTGGATATGAGTATGGGGGGCGTGTGGGGTGATGGGGGGGTATGCTGGTTTTGGAATGGGGGTGGGGGGTTGGGGGTATTGGGGGGGGGTTGGGGGGGGGTTCTGGTGGGTGGGGGGGGGTCTTGGGGTGATTTGGGGATTAGAAGGTTTGGTTGGGGATCCAGGGCGGAAATGGGGGGCGATTTGTTGTGGGGATTGTTAGGGGGGTAGATTAAATGGTTGAGGCGTGAAGAGTGAGGGGGGGGGGGGGGGGGCCACGTGGAAGGGGTGGGGTGGGGGGTCGGGGGGGAGGGGAGGAGGGGGCGAGGGGGGGGGGGGGGCGGGGGGGGTCGGGGGTGGGGGGAGGGGGGTGATCGCCAGGATTTGTCCTCGGGGGGGAGTTGTGTGGCAGGGGGTGGGGGAGGGCCAATGGGGGGGGGGGTGAGGCGGCTAGTTTTGGAGCGGGGGGTGAGTCAATGGGGGGGGTGGGGGGGGAGACGGGTGCGAGGTGGTCAGTGGTGGTGGTTGGAAAATTTTGTGGGCGTTGCACACTGGTTTGGGTGGTAACGGGGCGGGCGGTGGGTGGGTGGCGCGGGGGGGGGTTAGGTCCGCGGGTGGAGGAGTGTGGTGGGGGGGTGGGGGTGCGGGGGCGAGGGGAGGGGGGGGCGCGGGTGGGGAGGTGGGGAGGAGCGATGTGGGGGTGGGGGGGGGGTGGGGGGGGGGGGGGGCGGGGAGGGGGGGGGTGGGGGGGGGGGGGGGGGGGGGGGGGGGGGGGGTGGGGGGGCGGGGGGGGGGGGGGGGGGGGGGCCTGGGGGGGGGGTTCGGTGGCGTGGGAGGGGGGGTGGGGGGCTCCCCCCTACACATCAACCCATCCACTCTCCCCCCCCCCCCCACATCCCACAAACCTCACAACCATACAACCCACACCCAACCTAAAATCCCATCCCTCTACTCTCAATCGCAATCCTAAACCCCAAACCCGAGCCAACCTAACAATAAAAAACGACACTCCACCTATCAAAATGCCTAACATACAAATACCTACCCCACACATGAGGGCAACTTAGCATTTACAATATATAGTTTAGAAAAATAAAAACACGTTCTTATTATTTAGACATTTAAAATTAAATTCATTATAGCTACATGATTTGTAAGCTAGAAATTAAAAAATAATTTATCTGTTTTTCACTTGAACACGCAACAAACACGGTCCCACTAGAAGAAGATAACAGACTTATAAATTATCACTCTTGCACAAAAAAAAACTAGTGGATTAAATAGGCGATTTAACCCTTAAAATCACTCACATATTAATTAGATACTTAATGTAATATTTACCTCAACACAGAACTACGGTATCACAACGAAACTAAGAGATTTCACTTATAAGTTTAAGTATCTAGAACGAAGTGAACCACGTCTACGACTGCACTTGGAGAATGAGTGAAATAAAGCTTCAAACTCAGGTTAATATCTATGAAACAAACAAAAGATCCCACTATTTCCAAAACCACGCAATAGCGCCGGTCTGACCCCTTCTCTCTCTCTCTTCTCTCTCTTCTCTCTCATCTCTCTCTCTCTCTAACACCTTCTCATTAACTAGACGCATGCCATAACTGACACTGGGAGGAGCCATGAGGACTGAGCGACAGAGATCTTGTGTCTTTACACACTCACGGCTGACCAGGGCCAACAGTGAGTGCCGTGTCAGATGGAATTGCCAGACAAATGTCTCATACTGCGCCGTGGAGATTGTCGGTTTTACCGCGCCTCACCTGAGCGCGCACAGCCGAAGAAAAGTCTGCTCGTATGTGATCTGAGATTAAGAGATGCATAGAGCCCACAATTTCTCGTCTACCTAAGTGGCTGACGTCTTACATAATAGAAATGCGTAATCCCAGTATGAGAAAGAAAAAGCGGAAAAGTGAGAATTGGAAAGAAAAATATAGATTTCGCAAACGAACGAGAATGCGAAAAATACAGGAAAAAAGGTAAAGAGTGATAATAAAAGAGAAGGACACGGGTAGAAAAAGAAGAGTATATAGAAATTATTGATCATAAAACTCTCTGTGACAACGAATAAACAAATCAACAGTAATATCTCTATGTCTCGCCGAAACGTCGTGTCGCGTTAGATTATTAATCACATGGTCAACGTGAGAGCATTTATAAGAAGAACAGTTTTCATGGTGTAATATTAGGTTTTACGAATAATAGCTGGAAAAATTGCATGAAAGATGAATAAAAACTGGATACTCTGTTATTATTAAAGCACTTAATGTTTCTCTCCAACAAAGATGAATGAATACCTATCCGATAGCGTGTACTTCTAGCAGGCCAACTAACACAAGACAAAACAGCCTAAGGAAACATTTCCTAATATTTTGTTTTGCTCTTTATGGAGCATAAAGCTACCCTGCAGCTTGCCCCCCCCCCCCCCCCTCCCCTGCTGAAAGCCTGCACCAAACCATTAATGTACTCTTGTAGCTGTGGTTTATGTAGAGATTTCTGTTTAACATGATGAGGTTGCCAGACCCAAGCACAACCTCGTGTTAGTCACGTGTTACATGGCTGAGGGAGCAGTAGGCCAATTCTTTCATTCCCCCCTCCTCCCCCAATAACTCAAGGCAAGTACACTGATCAAGGAAACATATGGACCATAAAAGCTTCACAAGTGCTAAAAAAGCTGTTAAACTTTCACGTAATGAAACTATCACATTATCTGTACGTCCAACTGTAATCAATTGCTTAATTCACAGTAGCTGTCAGCATCTGGAGGAGACTTTCTTGAGCATTGAAATAAAAAAGTAATTTTTTCCCACCATCCTTTCAATCTTCCTTAACTGGAATTTCTTTTCCTAACAGAAACTGCTAAGTCATCTTGTTCGCATTTTTATAACTGGTCACTCAGTGTTGTTTATACTGTTGTACTTTTAGTTAGCTTCAGGGGCGGCTCGTTGGTAGGCACTCCGGAACTGCAGAACTCCCAGCTTTTTAAATCTAAATATACAGTCAACGAAGTTATATGAAACTTTGTGAAGAACAATGCAAAGCAATGAATATTTTTATTACCAGGTACCGCATATGGTATTGTCATCCTCTATTTCCAATAATCATTTAAAAAACAAAAACCGAAAAAAAACACGAAATAGTTTTAAACTTTGAAGTTTAACCATAAGCGGGAACTGCAAGCTGGATAGTTCTACAATTTTCTACCAGTCAATGCTCAGTCGTTCGGTTGTTATTTCGCATTTTCAGAGGTGACCAAACGAGTCAAAGAAACTGCGCGGCGAACAGTGCCGTTTGATCGTTCACCGTTATTCACAGGATTCGCTCAGATTGCAATTAAGTAAATTATATCAGTGTTAATTCAGTACTGAACATTCAACAGTGTAATTATGTGATTACAGATTAATTGCAAATTGAGCTTGAACTTGCTAAGTTGAAGTTATGTAATGACGAGATGTGTAAGTAAAACATTATTTCCGCGACTGGTGGTTTTTTTATTTTTATTATTTGTTTTATTTTATTTTTATTTTTATTTTAAAAAAAAAATTGCCTCGTTTTTGCGAGTCGCGTCCCGTTCAACCTAGTCGGTTATATTAGGGCGCATGTCCAAATATAAAAGACCTTCGATACTATGGTGGTTTTGTGAAATTTGATTCGATCACGACCTACATGCTCCCCCATGAAGCAAATCATGTGACAGTGAATTATCTTCAGCAACTTAGTTTTTCACAGTTATCGTTCCTGGAAAAAAAAATGCGATTAAAAAAAAAAGAGGAAAAGACCGTCCCATACCAGAGATTCAAATATCTCAGCCGGGAATAATTAATTAAAAGAAACATATTCGCAGTTTTAACTCTGAATGGCACCAAAGGAAAAGCTAGCTTTGTGGTTGTGAAGTTAGAAATGCATTGTTTTGTTTTCTGTGATTACTGCTCGGTGGTGACTTAACGTGGACTAAAGTGGCTTTACAAACATAAACAAAATGAAAGAAAAAAAACCGAAAAACATGAGAGTTCGAACAAACATATTGATAATGTGATTTCACTATCGCTTTTAGGAAGCGTAAATATTAAAGAACAGCTGCCATTCGACATAAAAAAAAAATACAAAACATTTTTAAAGAGCACAACGAATCAGGAACGGCTAAATGTTCTAGCAATGCTTTCAATAGAGAAAAGGTTGGCCAACAGATCACCAAACTTGAATGAGAAAAGTTATTACTCTATTTTCAACAAATGAAACCGAAGACTGGATTTTATTTATAAATACAATTTCAAGATTACCCAAGTTTGTTTATGCTATTTGTCCAGTTAATGTTTTGTAGTATTTTTAACTTGCTTATTATTATTACGTGTTTATTTTTATTATTATGACTATGTATGTCTACATGTCTGATAACTAAAGCAATTTAATTTAACTTTAAATTGCAGCACCCCACATACATCAGATTCATGAGCCGCCACTGATTAGCTTCACCACAACGTCCAGCTGTATTCATTTCTGCTGCAAAAATTACTGAGCTCATTAAAATCTGTCAGGAAGTCACACCGAAATACAATACAAAACAGAAATCTACAATGATTAATTTGCTGTATAAGATCAGAGACTAAACTGTAACATCTTGAATCACTCAGTCCATCATATGATGATTATGACCTAGTTATTGTTGATCAGAATCGACATCACTTCACTACGGGCCAACTCACAGATGTTCAGTTTACCTCATCAACAGTTGAAGGGTATGGATGCTAATTGTTCTTGTAGCGTGATAGTTGTATACACGACGGATGCCTCCTTTTATACGGCCATCCCTGATAGCCTTACGTTCGACGCTAAATTCCAACAGTCTTAGCCTTGATCATTCATCGATGTCAGTGTCCTTCTCTTAAGCGGTGGCCTTGGTCTTGTCGTTATAATAGAAGACGTAAAAGCAAAAGTTGAAGACCAATGTTCATGTACAAAATCTCACAACAGAAAGTTATCATTTCCTGAAGGGCTCTCAATGTACCACGTATGTACATGTACAACCAACACATCAGCGTCCTAAGTATCTTTCCCTTATCCATATCCAGTGTCCCCACTATGGATGCTATAGAATCATCCGTTAATTATTTTAGCGGGAACCCTGGTCTTCTCGTTAAATTAGAAGACGTAAAAGGAAAAGTTTAAGACCACTGTTTAAGTATACATTCTCACAAAAGAAAGAGTTATTATTTCTTGACGGGCACTCAGTGAACAACGTATGTACATCAGCGTAAAGCCTGAAAAACGTAATAATTTTATACACTGTGTCCGCAGGCGCCAAATTTTATACAAAGTAGTTTATGTTTGAATATTAAGCTCAGGTTCAACGTTTAATTAATTATTATTCAACGGTCTGGTCTGTGCGTTATCATAATAACTGTTCTTATAAGGAAATTTTGAGAAAAATAACAGAAACTGAACAACTGTTATTATTTCTGTGCTTCATTGACATATCTAAAATGCTTAGTTGTCAACCATTCTATAGATCTGTCTAACAACCTGAATCTTATCTTGACAACAATGATAAAATGTCTTGTATGTTGGTAATTTGAGCTTTAAACATTAAAAAATTACCGGTTACAGGAATAAAGCGACGTAGATTTTTGTGAACTGAAGATATTAATTACACACAAGGCGAACAACTTTCAAAAATCAATATCTGATGCCTGGAATGCGTACTTACTGTATGATTTAAACAGAATGCTACAAATATTATAAGAATAACACTATAGGCGTAGAGCTCGGTATGATTATTAATCATTTTAATAACTTCTCAGACCGACTGAGATAGAGTTGGGTTTTACTTAGCAGAGTTTTCTATATAGCCATTTCATTTGACCAGAACTTCTAGCCCGAATTAATGAAAGGATATTATTGTAAATGAAAATTGTCTTACATGACAGAAAAATTGAAATGACAAGCATTTTATTTTCTCCAAACGTATCTTCCAGGCTTTGGAACCAAAGTTTATTACTATATGATCACGGAAACATTAAAGTTTTCAATGAACTCCTTGGCAAAGATGACAAGAACTTAGCATTGATTATTAATTATGTTTCAATATGTAGCACGATCGCATGTTTTGGCATCGTCGCCAATGTGATAAACCTAATTAATTTCACTAAGCAAGGTTTTGACAATACTATGAATATCAGTCTATTCGGTATAGCCGTGTCTGATTTATGTACTCTGGTGACTATTATTTGGCTTGGCATATGTGTTAATCCGTTTATCCAGACCGATAATGTGGCACTTGACGAGATTGAGTACCTCACTGCCGGATGGCCAAACTGTGTATTTGCAAGAATAAATTGCATGGTAACTGTTTACATAACCATAGAACGATGTTTATGCGTTACCATACCGTTGAAAGTGAAACGTGTTATCACGAAAGACAAAACAATAGCCATAGTGATCTTCATTTTTATAAGCCAAATGTTAACGGTTATTCCTTATTACAACACCGCGTACATTGGTTGGAAATTCGTTCCAGAAAAGAACATGTCTGTACTGGGTCTCTGTCGCGTCGGTAACTGGGAAGAAGCAGAATCCGTAAGTTTTATGCTGCAGGCAATAATGCAAAGCGGTTCATTTGTTCTGCTCATCTTCTTCACTGTACTTCTTGTTGTAGCCATACAAAGAAAAACGAAGTGGCGTATGTCATCAACATCTGAGATACAAAAGCAGACCATCTCTATCCGAGACAAGAGGCTGGTGAGGATGATTACACTAATATCTTTAATCCTCATAATCTGCTTCACGCCAGGAATGATTGGCTTCACTGTTATGGTTATTGTACCAGAGTACAACATGGGAAGAGCATACGATAATGTGTTTTGGGTATCGTGGTCGGTCGGTTTTGTATTTCAAACAGTCAACTCCAGTGTCAATATATTCGTCTATTACAATTTGAGCTCGAGGTACAGAGTGATTTTCATTCAAACCTTTGCAGGTTGTAGGAAACGATTAGAACGTGAAAGTAAACTAGTGTCAGAAGACTAGAATTTCACAAGAAACATGAAAAAATATTTTGTAACATCTTTACCGCCAACTGAGAAACTGCGTTTGTTTTCCAAATACATTACAGTGCCTGGTGAATACTGAGACTTTTTATTTCTTGTATGTAAAGAATTTGAAATATTTAATAATAATGTATCAATTTTTTATTTTATTGTGTTTTTCAGTCTGGCTAATTATAGCGTCAAATGTAATAAACAATCGGTGCAAGGAGAGAAGATATTATATAAATGTATATATATATATATATATATATATATATATATATATATATATATATATATATATATATATATATATATATATATATATATATATATATATATATATATATATATATATATATATATATATATATATATTGTTGCAGGCTGTTTTCCTTACTTCCAGTCCAAGGGAATTAATTGTTAGAAGTCTAGAACAAACAAGCCGGATTTTGGTTGTCCCGCTTGGACAGCGGTCTGGTCCGCTGGTTAATTTATTTAAAAATATAATCTATTGTTTGCTCGTATGTACGGGAATAGAGCGTGTTGATCGCTACTAACATATCACGGCGAGTCCCGTGTGAGATGAAGTTGTTTGAGCTTTTTTGAGGTGAGCGATATTCGCTCAGCTTGCCCGGGGCATGTGTGATTGGCTGAGGTGTTCTGGGTAAGGAATTTTTGGAGGAGATTGAGTCCCCAGCGTGTGAACGGGGAAGATGTTGTAGCCATGTTTTTTCGAGGTGTACCTGTGATTTTGATTACAGGTGTTATGGCTAATGGATTTACGTGTGATTATCCATTAGAGTCATAAGTGTTTATCTGCAGATAAGTCAAGATAAGATAAAATGTACATTATTTAAAGAGATGTGTTATAGGCCTTGGTGTGTATAGGCCTGTGATTTCATATGTATTATTATTGAAGGATCCATAGATGGGCTATAGGCCTTGGTGTGTATAGGCCTGTGATTTCATACGTATTATTATTTGAAAAGATCCATGGACATATATATTCTGTGCACTGCTATGCCAGCAGTTGCTCTTTGAGGCCATATGTAATACTATTTGAAAGGATCCATGGACATACAGATTCTTTGCCCTGCTATGTCCGCAGTTGCTCTTTGGGGCCATACGTATTATTATTTGAAAGGATCCATGGACATATATTATTTGCACTGCTATGCTAGTAGTTGCTCTTTTGAGGCCATACGTATTATTGCTTAGAGGATCCATGAATATATATATTAGTAGCACTGCGATGTTTGCAGGCTACAGGAAGAGAGAGCGCCGACGATTCCATATATTACTATTGGAGAGATCCAAGAACATATATAGTAGCACTGCGGTGTTTGCAAGCTGCAGGAGATAGCGCTGATGATTATATATATTATTACTGAAGGATCCATGATCAGATATTAAAGTTATTGGAGATACTCCGAGGCCAGGAGTTGTACAGTATATGCTTGTAGTTGATATGTAAGGTGAATATTGGTAGCCCTTACCTGATGCTATTTGATTCAATGTAACTGTATTTCGTCGATGTCATTGTGGTCGTGTCGTGGCGTAATTAAAGTGTCTTAGAAAACGTCACCAGGTTTTCCAACGATCAATGACTCTTACGTGTATGTACTGTTTAGACAATACACACAACATCCTTACGGTTACCAGATGTAACAACAAGATTCAACAGTCACATTAACTGTTCAGTAATCTGGATTTAACAGTGGAGAAATACCATTATAATAACAGTGGTGGTCAAGTCTTGTTTTCACCTAAATAAAAACGCCATATAACAATATATATATATATATATATATATATATATATATATATATATATATATATATATATATATATATATATATATATATATATATATATATATACTGAAGTAAATTAAAAACGCACCACTATTGTATACTGATGCCGAGAAGCTGGAAAAAAAGTGTGGGAATGGATTTTCCCCGTGTTTGTCATGAGGTAGAGAGCGAATGGCTGCTGGAATGGAAAGTGCATGATTCAACCCACGGGTTTGTGCACAGACTAAATGAAAACAATGAAAGTTACACGTGCAACACAATTCCCAACAGCTATGACCCTGAAAATGTGTACGCGTTGTGGCAGTATACTCGGTATAAAAAGGCCGTTGAGACAAAACACACAGTACATGTGCTTGAAATGCCACGACTATCTGAAAACGACCGCCAACGAGCCATTGGTATGTTGGAGACCGGAATGAGCTCGCGGGCCATTGCCAGAAGGATGAATTGCCACCACAGCACTATTGTACGTCTCAATGGACGTTACGGAACCACTGGCAGTGCCCGGGATAGACCTCGGAGTGGCCAACCACGAGTTACTACCCCTGCGCAAGATCGTCATATTGTGCTGAGTCACCTAAGGAATCGTTCTCTCCCGGCAAGTCAAACAGCAAGAGCAATAGTGGGTAGACGTGGGCAAGTCTCTCGAATGACAGTCATACGACGACTCAGAGATACAGGTCTTACTGCAAGA
Source organism: Oreohelix idahoensis (assembly GCA_024509875.1). NCBI lineage: Eukaryota > Metazoa > Mollusca > Gastropoda > Stylommatophora > Oreohelicidae > Oreohelix > Oreohelix idahoensis. The sequence continues at coordinate 11,289 of JAMPIV010022063.1, forward strand.
CGACCTTATGTTGGGCCAAACTTGACTCGCAGACATCGTCAGCAGCGCCAGCAATGGGCAGAGCAACATGTCAGATGGGCTAGACTGCAAATTATCCAGACTTGCAGATTCTCCAGCAGGATAACGCACGTGCGCACACCGCATGCATTACGCAGCAATATCGACAGCAGCAGAACATTGTGACGATTGATTGGCATGCCCTTTCACCAGACATGTCCCCTATAGAACATCTGTGGGACGAGCTTGGACGCAGAGTCTACAGGCAAGGTTCTCCAGCTAATCTGCAACAGCTCGAAGCTGCTCTTACACGTTAATGGGACTTGATTCCCCGGAATTTCCTTCAGAGACTTGTGCGTTCCATGCGGAACCACTGCCAAGCTTGTTTGCAAGCACATGGTGGACATACCAGATACTGAGGATAGTGTGAATGAATTTTTTTATTAGTTGCATTTTTGGTTTTCTCCCTTGCCTGCACAGAATGCAATGAATTTCATAACAATCAAATGTACAAATTAATGACCAGCATGGATTCATAGGAAAATGAATAAAGATTCCAAATATGTAAACTTGTAAACACTTATATTTACATTTCACACTCTGTTCCTGGATTATACAGGTGGTGCGTTTTTAATGTGCTTCAGTATATATATATATATATATATATATATATATATATATATATATATATATATATATATATATATATATATATATATATATATATATATATATATATATATATATATATATATATATATATATATATATATATATATATATATATATATATATATATATACTGAAGCACATTAAAAACGCACCACCTGTATAATCCAGGAACGGAGTGTGAAATGTAAATATAAGTGTTTACAAGTTTACATATTAGTATATATATACTATCTGTAAGTACCCGGCGTTGCCTGGGTTTTCCTAGTAACTGTTTAGGAAACTTAGAAAATGAAGAAAAATCAAACTATAATAATAATAGCCCCTTCAGTCATAACTGACTATGGGAATGCGCCCCTGAGGTGACAGCCCTCAACTGCTTATTTTCCTGGTGCTCCTTTCGACGTTTTCTCCTCACCTCTGCTTCTTGTGTGAGCCTCTCTTCGCCCAATCTGAGGTGGCGCCGTAAATAGCATCGCCACTTAGTGCGATCGGCCGCTTCCTCCTCCCATGTTGCTGGATCCATGTCCAGTGCCCTCATATCTCTCTTGCACACATCTTTGAACCTCAGCTGTGGTCGCCCAACTGTTCTCTTGCCATCTGCTAATTGTCCGTAGAAGATATCTTTTGGGATGCGACCATCTTCCATGCGGCGAACATGGCCAAGCCAGCGAAGTCTGCGCTGTCTAAGAAGCGTATACATACTTTGAAGGCCAGCACGTGACAACACCTCGACATTTGTCACTTTATCTTTCCACGAGATGCCGAGGATGCGGCGTAGACACCGCAAATGGAAGGTATTGAGCCTTCTTTCTTGCTTAGCATAGGTCGTCCAGGTCTCGCTGCCATATAGGAGTGTGCTGGTGACGCAGGCATTATATACCGCAGCTTTGGTCTTCATTGTGAGTTTAGAGTTTCCCCAAACACGCGATGTGAGGCGGGCAAAGGTAGCTGCAGCTTTGCCAATGCGGCTGTCGATTTCTGTATCCAGTGAGAGTTTGTCATTGATGGTAGACCCTAGGTACGGGAAGTGGTGCACCACTGCCAATTCATAGTTATCGATAGTGATAACTGGTGCAGCACCCACATCCTGACTCAGCACATTCGTTTTCTTTAGACTTATTGTGAGGCCAAAGTCCTTGCATGCTTTAGTGAAGCGATTCATCAAGCTCTGAAGCTCCTGTTGGCTTTAAGTGACGACTGCAGCATCATCAGCGAACAACAAGTCTCTTATAGTGACCCTTCTGATTTTTGTTTTTGCCTTCAGCCTTGAAAGATTAAACAGACGGCCATCTGACCTAGTGTGAAGGCATATTCCTTCAGTTGCATCTCTGAATGCATGTTTCAAGAGTAAGGCAAAGAAGATTCCGAAGAGGGTCGGAGCCAGAACACAGCCTTGTTTAACGCCACTTCGTATATCAAAGGGCTGTGACGTGCTTCCAGCATATTGGACTGTTCCCTTCATGCCGTCATGGAATGACTTTATCATTTCCAGCATTTTAGAAGGGCAGCCTATTTTCAGGAGGATTTTAAAGAGTCCATCCCTACTAACCAGGTCGAATGCTTTTGTGAGGTCTATAAAGGCAATATATAATGGTCTTTTCTGCTCTCTTGATTTTTCCTGAAGCTGGCGGAGAGAGAAGATCATGTCTGTTGTTGATCTGCCAGCTCGGAATCCACACTGTGACTCTGGATATATGCGCTCAGCTAACTTGTGTAGTCGCATTAAGATGACTTTGGCAAAAACCTTACCAACAATACTAAGAAGAGAGATGCCTCTGTAGTTATTGCAATCACTTCTGTCTCCTTTATTTTTATACAGTGTTACAATCTTGGCGTCTCGCATGTCTTGAGGAATAGTTGTCTCTTCCCAGCACTGGCACAGCATCCTATGCAGGGGATGTAATAGCGTGCTCTTACAGCATTTGATTAAATCAGGAGGAATCCCATCACTGCCTGGTGCTTTGCCAGAGGCCAAGTTATCAATGGCCTTGCTGAGTTCCTCTAATGTTGGTTCGGCATCCAGCTCCTCCATAGTTGGCAGACTGTTGACACCATCAAGGGCTGCAGGCGTAACGGTATTGTCTCTAGCGTAAAGCTCAGAGTAGTGCTCGACCCACCTCTCCATCTGCTTACCCTTATCGGTTAGCTTCTCTCCGCTGATGGTTTCTAGCGGTGCCGTCTTACTTTTATGGGGGCCAAGTGCTTTCTTTATACCGTCATACATTTGTCTAATGTTGCCTGTTTGCGCTGCGATCTGGATGCTCTCACTGAGCTGGAGCCAGTAGTCATTTGCACAGCGTCGAGCAGTTTGTTGAACTTTGCTTCTCGTATCTCAAACTATAATATTTTGATATTCGAGTGAAAGGGAATTTTTGTTTAACTTAATGACAATTGCTTTAAGTGACTATCCTCGTGCCTTGTCTACAGTAATCGCAAATGAAAGCCGCACAAAATGTGTTATTCCTTATGGTTCCACCGGAAGAGTGATTTCATTTTGCTTCCCCGTTTTTGCAAGAAGCAAATTAATAAGGCATGTTTTCTCGTTCCATCTGGTGCACCAAGAAAGAATAGCCCACCATTTCCTTTTTTAGACTTGTTAACTACTTATCTTTGTAGCACGCCTCCTTCAAACACATATATTGTTTCGTGAACCAAGAAGCTTATAATTTTCTTTGATATCTTCCTTGATTGTTTATATTCTATTTGCTGCACTGTAATATTACGTTTGGGTAGTTTCTTGTTCAGTTTCATTTTTTAGTTTCTTAGTATGTACTGTTTACATCCGGAAGGGGCAGCCATTTCCTTTTCCGGGGATGCACGTCTGTTCGGTGGCAAGAGTGCTAGGACTTAGCTGCCTTTAGGGAAGTACCCAGGTTTTATTTTTATATTTATTTAGATTCGTATGTGTCCTATCTAGCCTTCACTTTATTTCTTTTCCCTGACGAAGGCCTTGTGGCCGCAACGTTGGCTATTTTCTTTGTCTTTTGTTCTCGTAAGATGAATCACATTTTTTCTATTTTTTTTTTTCATAATTGCTGGATTTCAATGAAAATGCACAGACTTAACCTATATCAATACTAGATACGAAAAATGAAGAGTTTTATGGCACTGCACTACTGGTTGCCATAGAAACGGCGGCCATATTGGATTCTATTGTTCTATTTCAATTTGCTAAGGCTTTTTTATTTATTAAGCTATGAATACCAAAAATGAACACAATGTTTATCATTATATTTTAAAACTTTTCAATTGTTGGATTTTTGATAACTTTAATACAAAAAAAGTTGTAGGACTTTGAATATAGTGTCTAAAAAAAGTAACAAATTTTGATAAATTTTACATTACTTTTTGCAATAAATCAAAAGTTTGATCAGATACTCAAAATCCAGCAATATGAAAGTTTTAAAAGATTATGGGCAACATATGTGCCAATTTTTATGTCAATTAACACATAAGTGTGGAAGTTTTAAGGAAATTAGGATAAGAAAATTAGATTTTGAGAAAATCGCATTTTTCTCCATAAATAGACTACAATTAAATAAGTCTGTAATATTGCCCCTGAAAAATTGGTTACTTGTCATTTAGAACATACTGGTAGCATAGCCAGCTTCCTCTGCAGCTTCCTATCTGGCTTTCTGTTGAAATTTGTGCCTAATTTCCTTCCTTGTCTTAGCGCAGTTTTCTGCCGTTTTAGAGCTGAGCAATATTGGATTCTTTGTTCTATTTCAATTTGCTAAGGCTTTTTTATTTATTAAGCTATGAATACCAAATATGAACACAACGTTTATCATTATATGTTAAAACTTGTCCAGTGATGGATTTTTGATAACTTTAATACAAAAAAAAGTTGTAGGACTTTGAAAATAGTGTCTAAAAATAGTAACAAATTTTACTAAATTTTACATTACTTTTGTCAATTAACCAAAAATTTGATCAGATACTTAAAATCCATCACATAAAAAGTTTTAAAAGATTATGGGCAATATATGTTCCTATCCTTGTCAATTAATACATAAGTGTGGAAGTTATAAGAAAATTAGGTACTGGTCTAGAAAGCGGGCCCCGGAAGTTCAGGTTTTTGAAAACGCGAATCCGACTTTTTATTTAACAACTCCCGATCCGACTTTTGTATCAACCGCCCACTATTTGCCTTTAGCAGTGTTTCGTGCTTTAATTGTGTTTCGCGCATTAGCTGAATGTTCCGTGCCGGAGCGTTTTAACTTTATTGGATGCGCCGATCGAGCACATAATTCCGAGCCGACTGCATCTGAATAGGTGTCCATCGCCGGTCGAGGTCGTTTGTGCATTAATGGTCATGATACCCCAGACGAACAGACATGTGACAGCTACGGCAAGACGGTTGGGTTATCTCCCCCTCATACGATACATATTTCGTTTACCATTTCGTAAATTGTGTTTCGTTTCTCGGAAAAAGTCTGGGGCCCGCTTTCTAGACCAGTACCGAAAATTAGTATGAGAATAATGATTTCTTTAAAATCACATTTTTCAATATAATTAGAATATAATTAAATAAGTATGTAATACTGCAGCAAAATAAAATAACTTACTAGTCATGCAGAATATACCGGTAGCATATCCAGCTTCCTCTGCAGTTTCTTGTCTGGCTTTCTGTTGAGATTTGTGCTAAATGTCCTTCATTTTCTTAGTGCAGTTTTCTGCCATTTTAGAGCTGAGCACGAGACGTTTAACGCTTTCTTGCTCCTGCTGGTCGACAAACCTCTTTTCCACTGTTCAGCCCCAGGACTTTCTTCAAAAATATAGCAGCCTCAGGTCTTTGATTAAATTCAGCAATATTAGGGCTATATGGTTTAATTGCTATGATCTGATTGAATGCTTTGCTATCACAATCACTTTACACGGTGTAGCGAAATTTATGTCGCGTCAGAGAACAGCTTCACAAATCACTACCTGCCTCAGCTTCCATGACACTTGAGCTTCCTAGAAAGAGGCAAATGTTTAAATTAGTAAAATTTCAAATAAAGATGTAAACAAGCATTAATAAACTGTGTCTTAAAGTACAATGGAAGCAAAACAATACATGTAAGTAATGAAATATGTTTCTAAACTTGATATTTATGGAGATCAAAATAAATTACATGAATGTCTATGCTTAGGCAAGGGGAAACATAAAGTAAGTTTCAAAAGTAAATACCTTCAAAATGTATATGACAGCCTTGCTTCACTTTCCATTTGATGAAGTTTCCAATCTTTCTTCTGGTACCAAGAACCAGCTGTTGCACATGTCTGGCAGGCATTTTTTAAATAACACATAAGCATCTGTGACAAGACATGTCAATAAAAATACACAAGAAACAAACATTAAATTGAGGAAACAAATATGCACTGTGCTTACAAGAATCATGATAATGTACTGAATTATGAGAAGTCACCCGTTATTCTGTAAACTCAGGAAAACGTGATGATTTTTAATTGACTGTCTACTACTCGTAATAGCTAGTTCATGTAACTCCCTGGTGGTTGAAATGAAGCACAGTGGGCCGCCTTCTTTGATGTCATTCCAGTAAGTAGCCAACGTCGTAAGGTTTAGGGTTAGGTTAAGATTCTTAAACCTGGTTGAAATGAGTCACTGTGGGCCGTCTTCTTAGATGTCATCCCAATAAGTCGCCAACGTCGTTAGGTTTAGGATACATTTACGTAACCATTAGCCCTTTTTACTGCGTCTCTGAATTCTAATCTAAGGGACTATCGTACAGATGGTCCTGTCTGCTTCATTTCAACCACTAAGCCTAACCCTTACTCCTGTTTACTGCGTCTCTAAATTCTTGTCAAAGGCCACATCGAACAAACGGTCCGCTGTGTTTTATTTCAACCCTCCGTGCCTGAGTACTAATGTCCCAGTTTTTACCATTACATCATCACAATAAGTACGTTTTACCTCCAGTGTAGGCGAAGTCTTGCTTCCATCTCTAACTCTGGCCTATTCCAGTTGGAGATAACGAGAGCATCTCGTTTTTATAGGCATTGTCACAACTATTACTAAACAAAACTGTAATTTCGAACCTTAATGTAAACACGCGGCCATATTGTCGTTGCCGGTCACGTGAACGCGCACAGCCAATTAAAAATTTAGAATCGAGGGGAAACCCTTATTGTTGACTTGGAAATTATAAATTTCCAATCTGGCATTTGGAATCCCGAAATAAGTGACCTGCTTACAGTAAAGTGCAGATTTGGACGAATCCAACGATGTATAATATGTAGGGGTGTAAGCTTGGTTGCTATGTAAAAAAAAACTCGGTCTAATGAGACATTTTTTCTCGAGTTTGAGAAAATCACTCCATACCATACCTTTTTCAAAGTCAAAATACATATTGTTAGAATGCACTTTGACGTTTAATTCTGTTATATTTAGATTTAGGAGATGCTTAAAGTATCAGAAAATGGACTAATCCCAAAATCCATCATTTTTGTATTTTGACGTTAATTTCATGCCCGCTCCTGGCCTTAAAGAAAGAAAATTAAAAACTAAATGATCTGCGATCGATAACACACGATGTTTACGTTTTAAACCACTTCTTTTATTTGCTGAATCCATAATGGGGGCTATACAGCAGCAAATAAATGATAAAATGAGATGGAATGAGCAGGAATGCCTGTTAACACATCCAAGCAAGACCCAACAGCTGCATCAAAACATAAACAGCTCCAAAAAACAGTGGCGCGCCAACGAGGTAAATTTAAAAATGCGCTCCGAAATCCATGCCGGAAATCTGAAGGAACCGGATTATCGATGGCCGGATTTTTGAATGTCAACTGTATAGACGTTTATTTTCCAAATCAATGAGGCATTTCACCCGGAGTGCATGTCCAATTAGAAAATACCTATCGATCTTGGTGTACATATACAACATCTTAATTAATGTGTTTGCTACTTTTCTTTGTAGCACGCCCCTTTCAACCATCTACCATGTACATGGAGTTGTTGGTTATATCAGAACACAGAACATTCACCGGTTTTAATATATATATATATATATCGATACAGCTGCAATGCAATTAGAAATCGCGTGGCGAAATGAGTACCATTAAAATGTCATAGTTAAAAATACGAAAGTCCTACATTGAAACTGAATTTTTTTATATATTTCTCATTAAATTAAAAGTGTGTTATTTTACATTTTTAAACATGTTGTAAAACATGCAAACGTATGGTTATTAATTACACACATGAATCAATAGTTTTAACATTTGTGTTACGTCCCTTGATTTCAGTAGAATGTCTCTTCCCTTGATTATCACCCCTGAGAATTAACTGGTTTGTTTACATTTTATACGAAAACTATAAATTAAATTTATGTCATAATTACAATATTAAATTATGAAATAACTACATGGCGTTTTCCGGCAGTAATTAAAGAGACTCTCTGTCAAAGTTCATTAAGAAATATTAAGGCACCCGGATTTGTACTAAGAACACAGAAACAAACAACGCGACACTGCATTATATATATATATATATATATATATATATATATATATATATATATATATATATATATATATATATATATATATATATATATATATATATATATATATATATATACTATATATATAGAATAGTCCTTGACTTACGATGGGGTTCCGTTCCGACTACTCGGTCGTAAGTTGAAAGCGAATCACACCTTAAATGTACTGACTTATTACATATTTCCTAGTGCGTAGTCCATCACATCATCATTTGGTAAAGCCATGCACTGTACAATAAATAAACGGGTTCAAATAAAAGATGTTATGACACTACAATACGTTTTACTGTACTAAAAACTCACACAAATATTGTTAAAAATGTACTGTAAAAATACAGGTACAGATTGTGGTACGCAACAGCTTAAACACAAACAAAGAATAATCTGTAACAGTCTGTACATAAACACACACACGCACACACATCAGTCATTTGAACAAGATATCGCCAAAAGACATGATTGGGAAACAGTACACACAATATAATACAAATAGACAAAGCAGGAAAACTCTTCTGTAGTCTTCTGTGAGAGTGTTTAAAATATCCAAACCCATAAATACCCCTTAGAACGTGAAGAGTAAAATTGATTAGGTTTGAAACCTAGGAAAACAACTTTTTTTTTCACAATTTCCAATTAAATTTAAAAAAAAAAATTGTCCGTTCTCTTTTCCTCGCGCTCATGTTTCTCCCCATCATTATTGATCTACCTCTCATTTTGCATACTGAGTTCTTGAAGCCACTCATTGTTTACACTTTCTTCAAGTCTGGGTTTAATTGGACATCCCTTGTAAGATTAGACACAGGTGTTTATATAAAGATCATGACAGTGAGTGGAAGCGCCGGACTAGTGCGTAAACAAAACAGAGATAGACACAGTCAGTGTCTTATCACTGATAATATTTTCTGTCTGGCCGGTTTGCTGCTTGATAGTTGTATCTCTCCCTCTCCATGCCATATGTAGCTGCTAAGGATTCAAACCTAGAGAGATAAATGTCTATTTTCTCTGAAGCCTCAGAATAGATATCTAATTGGAAGGAGACTGCAGTATGCGCCATCCCATGAGAGATGTTTTCCCCATCGCTACCTTGAGAACTGCCAGATCCGCCATTGTTAGAACCAGAATCGAAACTTCTCCCTTCGATCTCCAATTCCTTCAGTCGGATCTGATGGGCCCTCTCCTGTTCTTTTTCCGCTCTTTCGGCCCGTTCCTTTTCTGCTCTTTCGACCTGTTACTTTGCGAATGCCCTTTCTTTTTCTCTTTTCTCGGCTTCATGCTTCTTTTGCTTTTCAGCCTTCTGCTCTTCAAAAGCCCTTTGCTTTTCCTTCTCTTCAGCTTCGGCCTTTTCGTGTTCTCTGGCCATCCTTCTTTCTTCCCTTTCAGCCGCTTTCTCCTCGCGGAGTGCGGCTTTTTCTGCCTCCATCCTGTATTTTTCCACTTTATCTTTTTCTTTCTGTTCTCGCACCGAAGCAAGATCAAAGTCAGAAAGTTCTTTGGCTTAAAAACCTAGTTCGCGGCCAAGATTAAGGTAAAAGGCATGGAGGTTTTGGGACTCTGCCATTCTGAGCAAAAAGTCTGTTTACAAAGCTACACAAAATTACAATTTTTACTATTTAACTAGTAAACTCAAAATTACAACACTGAATTAGGCACACCAAGTGAACTTCTTATTTAATTTCTTTCTTTCTGATTATTTAATTATTCCTTATAAAATTTATTTTTACTGTTATTTGTGAATGCACCGTATGCTCAGTCTTACCATAAATACACTCTTGACAATATTCTTTCAGTAAACCTGAATTTTTTGCCAGTCACGGCTAGGGAATTACTAGACAGGTTTTATAATCCGGGACGAGGTCCGCAATTTGATTAATCACACTTGTGTATCCGAGTTCAATACCGGAGCGAGTTACCCAATTTGTCACGGAATTGCCTCCCCTGTTTTGCACTAGTGTTCAGTTTCCCTGATTTAACCTTCTGCTTACTGCTGACATTAATTTTCTTCTAATATATAATTAAATTGAAACTGTCAACCATTGCTCGCGTGCTCCACTAGAAAGGATTGCTCTACACGATGGTTTCAAACACAGTTTATCGTAGGACGTATTAACACAATTAAAATAAATAATGGAAAACAAATGATATTATCACTGAGAAGGTAAATCATATTCATCATCTACATTTAATTCCATCGAATGGTGAGCACATTTTTCCGTTCATCTATATCCATAAACAATGTTCCAGCGTAGACTTTAAAAGAAATAACAGTTGTCAGAAATGCCTCTGGCCTTCATAAAAATGGTTCTTCTTAAATTATTAATGTTCAGATAACTCTCTTTTGACTTTTCTTAGTTACATTCTTAATGGCAACCTCAAAGGATGATAAGTTTCACTAAGAAATGAGGATCTCTTCAGTACCAACAGTGGTTCAAAATAATTAATCAAAAAGTTAATTTTCACAAACCTGTGTCTTAGAATATCCATCCTCACCATTGAACAAATAGATACATGATGAAACTATTCTTCAGTAAGCTATTTACTTTATCTCGAAGAATGTCTTCAGAAATGGCTGCCCCACGAGTTGTCACCTTGTGGCACGTACGTTCTTACAATTAATGGAGATTTCTTCTATCTCGCGAAGCAATTATTTGTCAATTTGCACATTATTTTCCACGTAGATTCATCTCTTTTTAAATGTAAACGATTTACCTTTGATTGTAACTTGGACTGTAGATTTCGCTTGGATTGTCGAATAATTATATAATGTTCTTCTTCTTCTTTGATCCACTGTCACTGAGCGTCAGCTCTTGGTGAATTATATAATGTTAAAACTATTGTTTCATGTGTGTAATCAATCCTCTTGGCTGCTCTGTTAATTTTCACCTGTAAACTACAAGAAGTGCGCCCTTGCGGTCTGCGTCCTACGTTAACACTGCAATATACATATATGAATATAAAACACAGTGATACATTAATGGTCCATACATTATAGGGTAATGGGAAGAACTACTACAAGTCGGTGAATTGTTTCTAGGGGGAACCATGTAAAAAACCTAATATGTAATATGTTTCTTCTTCTTCTTCTTCCGTCCTTAGCCAACGACCGGCAAAGCAGTCAGTGGCCATTACGCCTAGTGGCGTCTTAAGGGCAACAGCGAATAGATTTTCTTTGCCGTTGTTCCCATCACGCCTAATGGCGTCTTTAGGGCAACGACAAATCAATCCGTTTGCTGTTGTTTCCGTAATCAAAGTGACTGGCAAACGGGTGATCAGCCCGTTGGGGTAATATATTTAATTATGCTTTTATGTGCATTTTTCCGAAGAAGGGGTCCATATGCTTCGTTAGACAAGCATTGGGTACGTAGACTTCATTAGACAAAGTGGTCCATGGCACACACACACACACACACACACACACACACACACACACACACACACACACACACACACACACACACACACACACACACACACACACACACACACACACACACACACACACACACACACACACTCACACACACACACACACACACACACACACACACACACACACACACACACACACACACACACACACACACACGTTTCAGTAATCCTGATTTAGGTATTCAGTCACCCTCAGCCATAATTTTTTATGTTTGGTACCCTCTTTCGCCATAGTTCTCATCTATAATTGATGCTTTATGATTATGTTGTTTTCTGTGGGATTGTTTTGAAGTCAATGAGCAGTGAGACTGTTAGTTAGTGGTCCTACTGGCTACTCACAGAGTGGCTGTAAATACCCTCTTTTTCAGTTTCATTGCTGAAGACTTTTGTGTTGCTATATTTAATTTAATTTACTAACAGCCAGATTTAGCCTGTGCAATTCTCTAAAATTGTAACAGAGATGTATATTGTAAAAAATTTTTTCGAATGTGGCGGATCGCTACAATAACCGTATTGGTTTTTTATTACATTGAGGAACTTGTACCACAAGTAAGGTCATTATATGATTTTCACACTTTCGAAGAGGTCGTTAAAATATTTTTTTGACATGTTGTGTGCATGTAAGAGAATATGTCTTTAAATCACGTTCTGTGAAAATGTGCCTGCTATGGTTTTTTTTTTTTTTTTTAACCAGCGGCACTTGGGCTTTCAGCCCTTCGGCCCAATGACATGTCATTGCGAGGCTGGGGAACCTGAGGACTTTCCTTCCAACCCGGTCAGGAGCTTCGCTCCTTCCCATCCACAGAGGGTTTATCACAGGAGCCGTTCAGGCTATTCAGTCAAATTTCCGGCCGTAAACATTTCTTCAAACGCCGACGCCCGGGTTTGAACCATGAACACCTGGTCACCAGTACAACGCCGAAGCCATTACACCAGCGCGGCCCCCGACCTGCTATGGTTAAATGTGATGTATTTTAATGTTGATTCAGAACAGGCAGAATCGGCCTTCGGGATATTTTAAGGTGGCACGAGATCTCTTTTTTATTCTTTTACGAGGGTCATTTTCATACTATATATTTTTTTTTTAAATTTCGGCCCTTCCCTCCCTCCCCATTTTCATGAAAACGGCGCCTGGTGCGGTCGCACCTCTGACACCGCCAAATAGTCGCCTCTGAGATCAGGTTACTACTTTTATGCTCTTAAAACAAATAAGGAGGTCCTAGAAAATCTAGGTATGAAAAGAGAACTAATGAGGCAGATCAAAGTTCGGCAGCTAAAATACTTTGGCCACATAAAAAGGCATAACACCCTGCAGAAGACCATAATAGAAGGGAGAGGTGAAGGCAAACGTGCAAGGGGAAGACAGCGCTATAAGTGGGAGGATAACATCAAGAGATGGGCAGGAAAGAGCCTTTCAGAGTGCACCACCAAGACAAAAGACAGAAGAGTTGGAGATCCTTTACAGCCAACCTTCGTTGTGGAGATGGCAGCTGATGATGATGATTATGCATACATTTTATATAGCGTGTCCCACGTGTGGATTATACCTCCTGATAGCAGAGACAGTTTGGTTTCCTAACCACCTTATTCTCAAAATGATATGACAATGTTTTTGTCCAACAACAAAGAAAGTAACACGAGCCTCCTTTTTAGAGAGCTTGTTATAAATATTGATTTTTATATATAATTGGCCGTCATTAAATAATACGTATGTATTTTTTTAAAGTAATTAAAATGACCAACAACAGTTTTGCTTGCTGTCGTATGGCTGCTTTATGAAAATATGAATAAAAAGGAAAATAAGATTAGTCTAGTATTTATTTTCCGACGCTCTAGTAATTAAATTCTGATTTCTAGTATTTAAATTCAGGTGTTCTGGTACTTAAATTCTGTTCTTATAGAATTTAAATTCCGGTGTTCTAATATTTAAATTCAGGTGTTCTGGTATTTAAATTATGTTGTTATAGAATTTAAGTTCTGGTGTTCTAGTATTTAAATTCTGTTGTTATAGAATTGAAATTCTGGTGTTCTAGTATTTAACTTCTGTGGTTATAGTATTTAAATTCCGGTGTTCTTGTATTTAAATTCCGGTGTTCTAGTATTTAAATTCCAGTGTTTTAGCATTTAAATTCCGGTGGTTTAGTATCTAAATTCCGATGTTCTAGTATTCAAATTCCTATGTTCTAGTATTTAAATTCCAGTGTTCTAGTATTTAAAAGCCAGTGTTCTAGAATGTAAATTCGATGTTATGGTGTTTAATTTCCAGTGTTCTAGTACTTAAATTCTGATGTTCTAGTATGTCACATAAATATTGAGTCGATCTCTTTTCATCTCCGGCAGCATTTAGTTACATTTTTGTGTGTGTACTAAATTACTTGCAATTTGCGTGGTCGCCCATTTCTTTCTCTGCTATCAAGCAGATATTAGCTATTTTCTATCAATTTTACACTAACTTTAGTAGTAATTGATCATGTTTGCTTTGCGCTTCCCGGCTTTGCTAAGATTAGCACACAGGTGTTGCGTGCATATTTTGACGCACATATTACAAAAATCGATATGGCTATTTAATATGGGAAAAATATAGACATTCATTCATTTGTGTATGAAAATGCTGTCTATGGTAAAAGCGAGAGAATCCATGTTTGATTCACACTTTTGATTATAGGAGTAATCGTTCTGGATATTGATCCGGCGCAAGGATATTGCGCTTACGTTTGTACTTAATTTTTAGGGCCAGAAAATATATTAATTTGCTTATTGTGTTTATGGCCTGAATTCATATGTATTACATATTATTAGTACAAGTAGAATCAGTCCTATATTGTATATTTTGGATGGGTAGGAGGGACTAGATTCTTGTTATTCCGGTCTAGCGGAAGTATGAGTTGTCTTGACAAGTCGTGATGAGTTCCGATGTACCGTAATAATGGCGGGTACGCATTTTTCAAAGGGCTGGTAGATTCTTAAGGAAATATAATTCATGAAGTGGTTTTCTTCTAAAGGAGATGGTATCTCTACTATAGTTTATGTTAGAGACTCTCCTAAGGTACGGTACAATGTATAATTCGGACTCCATGTATTGCCAGACCCTATTTTGATGATCTCATGTCGATTCGACCTAGATGGAACATTGTGCTTCGTATCGCTAGGGTCGTGTTTTGTATCGACGAAGATGACAGACTTTCCTGCAGCGGTTATGGCTACGTGAATTAACCTGATCACCGTAGAGCTGTATGGGAACATTTATGAAATCATTTATATACCCATTATAAATTAACTCTGGCTTATATTCTCCTTCCTATGAATGAGTGAACGACAACTCAGGGAGGCAGCCATGTTAAATTTCGGTCATCATATGTTTTGATCACTGCCAAGAGAACAGATTATTTATCCTATTATCGGACAGTGACAGGGAGATCTCAATCTGGCTAGAAACCCCCTCTTTCGTGGTTTCAGAATATATACTACAAACTATGGACGTCAAGTAACTTTAGTTATTTACCGATCTGCCTTCACTGACGCGTTTAGTCAGATAGGGGGATGCGGCCATAATATATCATGACATTGAACTTTTGATGTACTGCCCATTATTTCTGAATGTGTCATGACTTCAGATCTGCTATGTATACCTACAAATTGATATGTCAACATACCATGATGTACTCGTATGTCCCAGTGTGTACGTCTGAATAAATTGAGTAAACAAAGATTCCAGCAGTCTGCATTGGTGCCTTGTAGACACAAGTGTATGAGTGGTTATATTGGTCAGCACACGAACAGTACACCATTCGCGGTAATCACACTCTACACTTCTACTTCATACATACACCATCCTGCGTCGGTTGGAGTGACCAAGTTTAGGGCCTGCTTCCCCTGGAGCCTTTGCCTTCCCTAACTCAGGACTAGGGTGAGTTACCCATTTACAGCTGGGTAGACTGGAGCATGCCTGATCTCAACAACACACCACTCTTCCTTACAGAGCATACCGACTGACACTTTACAGAGTGGAAAGAAGAAAAGAAACTTTACAGTGGCGGGCCAGATTCCTGGGTCCAGCTTACGCAGTTTTGTGTTGAGAATCACAGTTTACAGCTGAAAGAACATTTGTTTGAACACATCAACACCAGTAGGACAGCTATACAGTCAATGTCAGCTTGATCTGTATTACCGATAGGATGCTGTATCTAGGTCAGCGCTTGTTGACAGTTTTTTTCGCTGTACAGACAGTATTACACAGGACAGTAGTATCAAGTGTAGAAAATATCTGGAGCAGTATTGTTGACATTTCTCAACGTACAGAAGAATCACAGTGTTGTTGAACATAAAGTGCATAGTTCATCGTTGGATCTTCATATGCTCAACAGAGAAAAATTGACAGTGTAATAGTTTAAAATTAAATCTATTACTGAATAAAGTGGCAAGTTATTAGTATTAAAATAAACTGTGCCTGCTTTACAACACTATACCTGCAACACATTCCATTCATGACATAAATTATATTGTATGCTATATGCTATTTATGCTTACATGTTATTTGTTATGTATTAAATTAGTTTATGTTCTGTGTGACTAGTACAAGGTATGCCGAGTGACATTGGTCTGGTACTAGTATTCTATAGGTACACATTTTCTTAATTGGAAATTTGTTAGCAACAATTTGCTGCTATTTCTGTTAGTTGTGATGAGGTGTTCTTTTCTTCGTTGTTTTTGGTAATAATTTTGTGTTCCTTAGTTTTGTCTTGTTATATTATGGCAGTTATCATCACGGTTTCTGTGATCATTTTTTTCATTTCTCCTATTTAATTTAATTTGATCTCTGCAAATGTGTTCATATTGTCTTTTCTTGTTTGTCCTTTGTAATGTCTTTAGTTGACATATGACGTATAGTGGTATACACTGATAGTATAGTACAGTTCAGTACTTTATGATTGTTATTGTTGTAAAACAAAATGTACAAGACCTTTGTAAGGCTTGTCTCCCAAAGTGATTGGTAAAGGGAAATATTTTTTTCCACAGGTACTCAAGTGATCTTTGATTACATTGCGGTATACAAGACCTTTGTAAGGCTTGTCCCCACAGTATTTGAGATACAGTTATTGTTGTCCACAGGTACTCAAGTTATCATTGGTTATTATAAACCATACAAGTTTGGACTAAGACTAAGTCTATGGTATAGACTTGTCTCCCATTAAAGGGAAATAGGGTAATCTATTTACTTTTTCAGGTTTCTGATTTAAGAAGACAATATGTCTACATTAGATTATTTCATTGCACAAGGAAAATCTCTTGATAAGACTGGAAAAGACTTAGAACAATGGGCTGTTGCTCAATATGACAAAGCATTAGCTGCAGAAGAGAAAAAAACTGCTGCTGCTGTTGAAGAAAGAAAAGCTGCTGCTGAGGAAAAAAAAGCTGCGGCTGAGGAGAGAAAACTTCAAATAGAAGAAAAAAAAAGCTCTGGCTGAAGAAAAAAAGATTAGAAAGAGAAGCTGCTGCTGAAGAAAAAAAAGCTGCTGCTGAAGAAAAAAAAGCTCTGGCTGAAGAAAAAAGATTAGAAAAAGAAGCTGATACTGCTGCTGAACTTAAGAAATTGCAGATGCAAATGGAGGAAAGGAGATTTGAGGCAGAACAGAAGAAATTAGAAGCTGATGCAGAACAGAAAAAACTAGAAGTTGCTGCTGCTGCAGAACAGAAGAAATTAGAAGCTGCAGCTGAACAAAAAAAATTAGAAATTGCTGCAGAACAGAAGAAATTAGAAGTTGCTGCAGAACAGAAGAAATTAGAAGCTGCTGCAGAACAGAAAAAATTAGAAGCTGCTGATGCTGCAGAACAAAAAAAATTAGATAGAGAAGCTGAAGAGAGAAAAGCAATAAGAGAACATGAGTTTGAATTAGAGAAATTAAAATTGACATGTATGAGTAATGTTAATCAGGCATCTGGTGGTAATGGTAAACCCTTTGTGTACAAGGTCAAGGTACCAGCGTTTAACCCTACCAGTGATGACATAACATTTTGGCTTTCTAGATTTGAACGGGCTTGTCGATCTCATAATGTTGACAAATCACAGTATGTGAATCAGTTGTCTGAAAATCTAAAAGGGGAGTCTCTGAGTAAGTTATATTTTGTTGAAGAGGCCGACAAAGATAATTATGATGCTGTTAGGGCAGCTTTGATAAAGAGATATCAGCTGTCTGAAGAAGGTTATCGTCTTTTGTTTAAAACAATGAGACCTGAGGTAGGTGTAGAATTCTCAGATTTCATCTCAAAAGCACGAATTACACTTTCACGATGGATTGAATTATCAAAACAGAGAAAACATTTGATGGTCTTACGGATTTATTGCTAAGAGACAAGGTCATGTCTTCTGTAAATAAATCATTCCTAGAGTTCTTACATGAGCGTAAACCTGGTACAATAAAGCAAATGGAAGAATATTGTGACCAGTATGCCACGGCACACCCTGACATGATTCTTAGTAACTCTAACATTAAAGAGAGTATGCCAGTTGCTTCGGCAACAGAATATAATCAGAATTACTCACACAAATTCCAAGGAGCTAAAAATAAATTTGATAAAAAGGTTAATTGGAATAAGTATCAAAACCAAGATAACCGCTCAAATCAGAGTTCTTCTTTGAAGAACTGGAATCGGGCTGATAGTCCTCGACACGCGAGGGGTACCCATAATGTTAGAAATTCTCGGAAAGGGAGTAGCTATAGGAACTACCCAAGTGCTTCATGGAGACAAAAGAAACAATATTACAGGGATACTCAATATAATGAGCATGATGATTATGATCATGAATGTTATGATTCAAACCCAAATAGGGGTTATAACAGAGGCAATAATAATTATAGAGACAATTATAACCGAGGTAGATCACAACACAAAAGACATGGTAAATCGTATTACCAGGCTAACTCTGCACAACAGGAGTTCCACGACACCGATAATCAGAATAATGATAAAAAAGACTCCAACAGTGTAGCAAATTCCGCTTTCGATTTTGCTAGAGCATCTAAGTGTTCGCAATGCAAAACATTATTCGATCCAACCACAGTGTCTACTTTAAGCTGCGGTCACCCGCTTCCCGCTCTCCATGCGTCAATTGCGCATAATGGAAGGGGTGCTCTTGTCTTTAATAGGGGCCTAATAGATGGTACTCTGGTATCAATTCTTTTCGATTCGGGGTGCACTACCATTGGAGTGAGGCAATCACTCGTAAATCCTTCTTGAGCTACAGGCAATATAGTCAAATGTGTAACATTTGGTGGCACATTGGAGAAGTACTCCACTGCCATTATCAATATTGCTACGCCTTTCTTTACAGGAGAGGTGCAAGCATGTCTCTTGCCGAATCCGATCGCTGATCTTATCATCGGTCGCATTCATGGAGTGAAAGAATGCACTCCACAGCAAATTTCTAATTGGGAAAATGTTAATATGCAATCTGCTAATGCAGTAATCACTAGGGCTCAAGCTCTTAATATGCCACAATCTTCACATTCTGAAGATAATGATGCGCAGATCCAAGATGATCCCTTGGAGATTTCCCACGATTCCTTTATCAAACAGCAGGAAGATGATCCTACTCTAAAGAAATTCTTTACTCTGGCAACAAAAGGTGATCCGAATAAGGATACTAATCGTAAATCTTGGATTACGATGAAGAATGGCGTAGTTGTACGTATGGTACAAGACTCCGCTAAGTCCATTCATTCTCAAATCCTTGTGCCTAAAAATATGAGAGTTAAAATCTTACAGCACGCTCATGATTCGCAGTGTGCTGGACATATGGGTTTTTCCCGTACTAAAGCTAGAGTTCTTCAATCTTTCTTTTGGCCTGCTGTGAATAAGGACATACGAATCTATTGTCGATCTTGTAAAGTATGTCAAGAGATTAAATCCAGAGGTCCACGCCATGATGCACCTATTCAGGCTGCAGACATTCCCATTCGGCCATTTCAAAAAATGGCGATAGACATCATTGGTCCATTTAAGATAAAGTCTGCTAGAGGACACCAATTTATTTTGACGTGTGTTGATATGTGCACACGTTGGCCGGAGGCTGTTCCTCTAAAGAGCATAACTACTGCTGATGTCGCAGATGCTCTTTGGTTAATATTTTCTCGTCTGGGGTTTCCAGCAGAAATATTATCCGACCATGGTACCCAACTCATATCGGATACCATGTCTCAAGTAATGTCGACTCTGAAGATAGAGAGATCGCTGAGTAGTATTTATCATCCTATGTCCAATGGGATGGTGGAACGTTTGAATAGAACTCTGAAAAACCTACTAGGTAAGATAACAGAAGATCATCCTCAGGATTGGGATAGGGTTTTACCCGCGGCTCTCTTTGCATATAGAGAGGTCGCCAACGAACATACAGGATTTTCTCCCTTTGAACTTGTCTTTGGCGCGAAACCGCGAGGTCCTATGTCCTTACTTCATGATCTTATAACTGCTGATAATATTGTCGATGACACAAAATCCTCTTATGAATATGTCATCGCACTTAGACACAAGATTATTGAAGCATGCAAATTGGCAACTGCTTCTTCTGAATTTGCGAAACAGAAGGCAAGGGAATTTGCCAATAAAAAGAGATGTTTGCGACAACTTTGTCCAGGTGACAAAGCATTTGTCTTGCTACCTTGTAGGGAAAATAGACTTCTCATTTCTTGGAAAGGTCCGTACGATATAATATCAAAAGTTTCCGATGTTGACTATATCGTCGATATTGACGGAAGCGTAAAACCTTCCACATCAACATGCTCACGGAATTCCATGAACGTCCTGATTATTTACAACCTGTTTTCCAGGCAACGGACGATTTTCCAGTCCAACATGGACAGTACTCATCTCTGTCAGTAATACAGGATGAGGAAACGAGTTTCTCGGATGTAAATTTACCTTTTCCAATGATTCCTCTTCACTCTAATGAATCATGGAAAGATGTTGCAATTTCTCCAGAATTATCTCCAGGAGAGCAGAAACAAGTTTCTACTATGTTAGAACAATTTCAGGATGTCCTTACTGACATTCCTGGTCAAACGGATGTCATTCAACATGACATTATTCTTACTGACCATAGTCCTATAAGAGTCAGACCGTATCCTATCCCGATACATTTTCAAGCACAGGTAGAGAAAGAGTTAGATGAGATGATAGAGTTAAAAATTATTGAACCATCCACATCAGCATATTCTTCGCCGATGGTTATAGTACGGAAAAAAGACAATAACATACGTCTTTGCGTGGATTATCGCAAATTGAATCAAGTGACTAAATTCGATGCTGAACCTATGCCTTTACTAGAAGAGCTACTTACGAGACTATCGAATTCTCACTTCTTTACTAAACTCGATTTGTCTAAGGGATATTGGCAAGTTCCACTATCCGAACACGCCAAACCGTTTACTGCTTTTTCGACGCCTAGGGATCTATTCCAATGGAATTTCATGCCTCTCGGTCTTATGAACGCCCCTGCTACATTTGTACGCATGATGCGTCGAATCCTATCTCATCGCTCAGATGTCATTGCGTATCTTGATGACATCTGTCTTTTCAGTGATACTTGGAACGATCACTATAATGGTATAAATGAACTATTGTCTATCTTACGCGAGCATAACCTGACAGCGAAACCATCGAAAGCATGTATTGGTTTTAGCGAAATATCTTTCTTAGGACACCGTGTTGGTCATGGGTTCCTAAAAACAGAAGACCATAATACAAGTAAGATACTTAACATTTCTATTCCTAAGACTAAAAAGCAAGTACGAAGTCTCTTAGGTCTAATACAATTTTATGGACGATTCATCCCGAATCTGTCCTCCATTATGTCACCTCTTTCTTCCTTGCTAAAGAAAGGGTCTCCTAATGTAGTCCATTGGACTCAAGAATGTCAATCCTCTTTGGATAAGGTTAAAACTATGTTTTCTACTTCACCTATCCTAGTATTGCCTTCTAAGGATTAGACATTTATTCTTCGTAGTGACGCTTCATCCACCGGGATTGGAGCTGCACTAATGCAAGAGTACTCTGGAACTCTGCATCCTGTGATGTATATTTCTCGGAAATTAAATGCCGCAGAGAAGAATTACTCGGTCCTAGACCGTGAATTATTGGCTATGGTTTGGTCAATCCTTAAACTGCAAAGATTTCTTCTGGGCGCGCATTTCATTGTGGAAACTGACCAGAAAGCTCTTACGGCTATTCAGAGTAAAAATCTGAAGAGCGCGAGATCAACGCGATACGCGATTGCTCTACAGCCATTTCATTTTTCGGTGCGAGCTATCCGTGGGTCAGAAAATGTGATGGCAGATATTTTGTCTAGATGCCCACATGATTCATAACTGTTATACAACTTTGATACAGTTGTTTCTATGTTGAAATGTGTACACATATGTAATATATCATATATTGATTGTAACACTACTTAGCGGTTCATTGATATTTATTCACCGCTGATCTTTCAATGTTTTTCGTCTTTGATGATCATGATGTTAAGATATCTTAGATGAAATTTATGTATAAACTAAGGTGAAAATTGTGTCATTGCTATTATTGTAGTATGCGTTGGTGACACCTCTCTGGAAATATTTATACTTAGAGAAGTACTTTCTCTAAGGTCATAAAACTTATGCTTATCATCTGCGCATTGTATTGGTGCGTTGTGAGCCTATTGTATGTGCTCCTAGATGTATTTCAAAAAAAAAAAAAATGTATGTACCATTTTTTTTCCCGAGGGGTGTGGTAATCTGTTGCGTGCATATTTTGACGCACATATTACAAAAATCGATATGGCTATTTAATATGGGAAAAATATAGACATTCATTCATTTGTGTATGAAAATGCTGTCTATGGTAAAAACGAGAGAATCCATGTTTGATTCACACTTTTGATTATAGGAGTAATCGTTCTGGATATTGATCCGGCGCAAGGATATTGCGCTTACGTTTGTACTTATTTTTTAGGGCCAGAAAATATATTAATTTGCTTATTGTGTTTATGGCCTGAATTCATATGTATTACATATTATTAGTACAAGTAGAATCAGTCCTATATTGTATATTTTGGATGGGTAGGAGGGACTAGATTCTTGTTATTCCGGTCTAGCGGAAGTATGAGTTGTCTTGACAAGTCGTGATGAGTTCCGATGTACCGTAATAATGGCGGGTACGCATTTTTCAAAGGGCTGGTAGATTCTTAAGGAAATATAATTCATGAAGTGGTTTTCTTCTAAAGGAGATGGTATCTCTACTATAGTTTAAGTTAGAGACTCTCCTAAGGTACGGTACAATGTATAATTCGGACTCCATGTATTGCCAGACCCTATTTTGATGATCTCATGTCGATTCGACCTAGATGGAACATTGTGCTTCGTATCGCTAGGGTCGTGTTTTGTATCGACGAAGATGACAGACTTTCCTGCAGCGGTTATGGCTACGTGAATTAACCTGATCACCGTAGAGCTGTATGGGAACATTTATGAAATCATTTATATACCCATTATAAATTAACTCTGGCTTATATTCTCCTTCCTATGAATGAGTGAACGACAACTCAGGGAGGCAGCCATGTTAGATTTCGGTCATCATATGTTTTGATCACTGCCAAGGGAACAGATTATTTATCCTATTATCGGACAGTGACAGGGAGATCTCAATCTTGCTAGAAACCCCCTCTTTCGTGGTTTCAGAATATATACTACAAACTATGGACGTCAAGTAACTTTAGTTATTTACCGATCTGCCTTCACTGACGCGTTTAGTCAGATAGGGGGATGCGGCCATAATATATCATGACATTGAACTTTTGATGTACTGCCCATTATTTCTGAATGTGTCATGACTTCAGATCTGCTATGTATACCTACAAATTGATATGTCAACATACCATGATGTACTCGTATGTCCCAGTGTGTACGTCTGAATAAATTGAGTAAACAAAGATTCCAGCAGTCTGCATTGGTGCCTTGTAGACACAAGTGTATGAGTGGTTATATTGGTCAGCACACGAACAGTACACCATTCGCGGTAATCACACTCTACACTTCTACTTCATACATACACCATCCTGCGTCGGTTGGAGTGACCAAGTTTAGGGCCTTCTTCCCCTGGAGCCTTTGCCTTCCCTAACTCAGGACTAGGGTGAGTTACCCATTTACAGCTGGGTAGACTGGAGCATGCCTGATCTCAACAACACACCACTCTTCCTTACAGAGCATACCGACTGACACTTCACAGAGTGGAAAGAAGAAAAGAAACTTTACAACAGGTAAAATCAAGAAGGGCCCGGTCAATTTTTGTATAGTGACCGCGTGCCATCTTTACCTAGGAGTGCCCCGCGATAACTTATTGATCTGTCGGCTTGCACTCGGTGGAAACGAATGACATAATCATTTCCGGTACACCTTGTTACAAAGACATTATTTTAGATGAAAGTAAGATGTTGTATTTGAGAAAACATTGACGAGAGAGGATCGGATGTTTTCATTCCATATTTGGGAGACATGACCTTAGCAGTAACGTGCAGAAATTTCCATGTGGAAATAATTTGAATTACCCTACAAAACACGCAAGTTTTGAAACGATTGGCGGGGGTTCGAAATAGAGGAACAACCGAATTCCTGAGTGGACCCTGCCTAAATCGTAACAAAGTAGACAAGTGCAATATAACCTGACACTTTCGTCGGTTGAAAGCACTGTGAAAAGTCACCTCTCGTCAAGAAGACAACCAGACCTTGCCAGAGTTAAGAATAGGAGCAGACCGGACCTCGCTGGAGCACTTTGAGGACTTAGAACCCAGGAAAACGCTACTATTTTAACACGGAAAACCGAAATCTGAGGGAACTGAAACACAAATCAAAGTGGGAACTTATTGCTAAAGTAACAACACCCCAGACCAAGTGTATGTGACGGATTGACAGAAATGTCTGCCTCTTTTCTCCGAGTGGTCTGCGCTGTTTTCTTTCTAATTTTGTCTACTCCCACTTTTCTGTCATTTTTGATCTATACAGCTCTAATTCTCTCTTTTATTCTGTCAGTTTCGTAGAGCCTAACTTAGCCCACCCCTCGCACATGCAGAAACGGCATTCTGGAAAACAAGTCTTTTTATGTAGAGATCGGGGGGGGGGTTTGGGGGTAATAGGCAAATCTTTCAATTCCTTTAGTACGGAGTCCCCTCGTCTTTGCGATGAAAATGATATGTCTTTCATTTCATTCTGGCCTCGGTTTCCTTCTCGAACGTAGAACGAGTATGGCGGCATTGTGAATATAAAGTCTTTTTATTTAGCGAGAGGCAAGCTTGAGTGCTCTCCTTTTCCCCATTGGCACGGGAAACTTCGCTGTCCTTTAAGGTCGGGCCGTCATCATTTTCGTCTCGAGCACAGGACGCTCCCAGAACTGGAAAGAGTCGATAATCTTACGCATGTTTCCCATTTCACGACGCAAACGGGGAATCTCTTCCGTGGTCTTACGTCCACATATTTTTTAAAATGTATTTATTGGGGAGCCGAGTTACTTTATAATATATTTAATTCTTAAAGTAAAGTAATTTTTGTGTGACCCGGGTAATGTGATAATTTTTAAGCATTCTGCTAATTTTAACTCTACCAAGAGTGTACACCTAAGAGAGCGCTATGTCTTTTAAGATATGAGATAGTATCAAATGTATATCATTTTATTTGACCATTGTGTTGTCCTTTTTGAATTCTGTATATATTGAGTGGTGTGCGCGGCAAATTTTGTACTGTCACCCAGCGCCAAATCTAACGCTGGGCACATATTATTCCGAGTTTATCTATTAATTCGGGGAATTCCTATGTTGGGATTTCTCGACTGCTAACCCTGTGAGTGTGGAGGGAGGGGAGCGAGTTGGTGTGAATACAATAGCTGATAGCTGCCGTGGGCTCAGTTCGCGAGGCAGGTAACGGCTAATTTAATCTCGTGTGTGTGTTGTAGAATTTTGTATCAGCGAGTGACAAGGGTGAAGTGCGGTGTGTTTTGACTCTCTGTGTGTTATGGGGTGGAGCGAAAGATTGTACCTTGGAATGAGAGTGTAAACAGTAGAGATATCTGTGTCAGAGAGCGGTCAGACGTCTGTAACCCTTTGCTCTCTGTAACCCCAGTTGGAGCACTGTCAAGACATCTACTATGAATACTTATCAACCACATACAGGTAGATCTAACGCCCTTGCCTACGGGTAGCTACCTTTGCCCTCCAACCTTTAGGGCAATATCTTCAGACCCATATAGAGCCGGTTACATCGAAGTACATACTCCTGGCCTTAGCCGGATACATTTATACCTCCCGCCAGACCGGCTGTCTCCTTTGCCATCGACTTGTGTCGGCAACACTGTCCGACCCATTGATAGTCGGTAAAACCGGAGTAGTTGGAGCATTCTTCAGAAGAAGCGGCGCCTGGTCAACACTTGACACCTACCTGAAGCCAAGTCACCGTTATGCAACACAGAGAGGCGCTTTCCTTTAGAGCTCCCACTTATACTCAGTCTCTTATTTCGTCAGCAGTGATCTCTAGCGTCCTGAAAATTGGATTTATTATTTGTCTTTGGATAAGTGTCTAGCAATTGTCTCCGCCACCCGTTCTTGGATAGTGAGTGCACGCTGGGATTATTCTGACACCTGGTTGCCATAGAGAGCTTATATCCGTCATCAATAGGATAGCAGCATTCAAAGGAACAGGGTTAGATTTTTCGGAGTTTCTGAGTGCTTACAGACCAAGATTAATTTAAGCACATGGCCGGAGATGCCGTTTTTTCATCACGGAAGACTGGTAAAAAAGCTGGATTTGGGAGAGACTCTCTGGGTGTTGGTGTGGAGCGAGGCATGTGTGCGGTTGAGCGTTGTGGTGTGGTGACGGGTGTTGGTTATTTCGGTGATTGTGGTTTTTTATTGTTTTTTAAGCCTTCGGAGATCGTGAAGGCATACTGATTTCCATGTTTATGTTGTGGTGGTTTTTTGTTTGTTTAATAAACATATAAATCTATATTGTAGTCAGGACCTCTTCTCTTATAACTGTCACTTGATGTCGTGACATATGTTCTTACTGCTTTAGAATTAGTCTATTTGTCCAGAGAGAACGGGCAAGAGACTGACATATAACCATATTCACGGTAGGCTGGAGAAATAGTCTTCTTACTCTTAAGAAGCCAGATCTCTTACCATAATTTTCATTAGTGACTCTATTCTTATCTACTTTCACATTACACATTCAAATTCTATCTGAACTCAGACATATTCTCTTCTTAATTTATACCTACCTGTGACAGTGTAAGAGGCCTCTACAAGTGCCTTTATTTCTCTAAGCCCGCAGTCTGTGAGCCTAAAGATTGGTGTAAGTTGTACTTTTTGAATTCTATATTTTTTCATTATTAACATGTGAACTAATACGTATTTATTGACATGTGAATATTAATATGTGAAAATTGCTAGTGGATGTCCACGTCATTTGAGGCTGGCAATCTCCGCATATAAAATGATGATTTCATTAACCACCACGGCTAGGGCTGGTGACTGCTTTATTGCGAGTTTCTTATAAAGAACCAAAAGCAGAGGTAGTCCCACGTTCCATATGGAGCAGTGAGGGAATGATGAAAGAAATGATGTACATACTTGTTATATTATTAACCTTTTCAAACAGTGTAGATGTAAAACTTATTCACTCTAATTGTAATGAAAGTTTTAACCTTTTCAACCAGTGTAAATGTAAAACATATTCACTCTAACAGTAATGAAAGTTTATAACCTTTTTAACCGATGTAAATGTAAACATATTCAAACTATGTTGTTAACATTTTCAACTAAAGGTAAATGTAAAACTATTTATTTTAAATGTTAAGGTAGTTTTTCGCTCACAGGGATTAATATTAATTCTCAGCGAGGGTAAAATTTCTGAGGTGGATGTGATGGAAAGAGAAGAGGGGACACATAAGTATGTGTCGGCAAACGCAAAACTCAGAGGGTATTTGTTTCTCTTAGTTTTACCATACTAGTTGGTGGTACTAGTTGAGGGTACTATTTCTGGAATAAGTGAGGGTATAAGTGGCCTGAAGTCGACGCTAGACACCATCATCAGACGGGTCTTAGAGACGCGGGGCCAGCCTTGCATCTACTCCCTAATTCTACTTAGAACGTGCTGCATCTCTTAATCTTGACCAGGGACGCGATTGATTCAGTCACCTATCTGCGAAGATCCAAAACACCAGCGACAGCAGAAACCCCAACAGCTAAGTGTACAAATAAAAGCTGCAAAGTGAAACTTCCTTACTTACTTAGTCGTTCCCCTTCTACCGTGAGGTGTAGAGGTAAAGTGAAACTTCCACTTATATTAATCCCCATTAACATCATATGATGATGACCAATTTTAGTTAAAGAATTATTCAATTTTTACAAACTGTTAAAACCTACTTGATTATTAAATTTGTTACTTATATCTATCCAGATTTAAAGTTTATTTAATCATTTTGAATGTTTTGTATCCGTATGTCTCAGACTTACTTACTTAGTCGTTCCCCTTCTACCGTGAGGTGTAGAAGTTTTGAAGAGAGAGCGCCAGACTATCCTATCGGCTGTCTGCCTCCTGGCCTGGTTCCATTCTAGTCCTTGGTCCTTCAAAGATTGTGTAATGTTGTCCTCCCAGGAATCTGGGTCGTCCTGGAGGTCTGGATCTCTGGCTATTAGCTTTCCATGCTTGTCGTGGTAGCCGATCTTCTCCCATTCTGCAGACATGGCCAAACCATCTTAGTTGGAACTGTTCTACTTGGGTCTGCAGGGGGTGGGATTTAAGGCCTTGACATATCGTCTGGTTGCGGACCATGTCTTTTCTTGTTACTTCAACCACCTTCCCCAGATACCTCATTTCTGAGGTTTGGATCTATCTTTTGTGGGTTGTAGTCATTGCCCATGACTCGCATCCATATGTCAAGACTGGGACATAGGTGGAGCGGTATATAGCCATCGTCGTTTTCCTACCAGGCTCTCTCTTGCTTAGGAATCTTCTATTTATGGCGTGAAAAAGTTTCCCAGCTGCTGCTTTTCGAGTGGCCAACTCTTCTTTGATGCCTCCCTTTCTGTCTATAATAGCTCGGAGGTATTTAAAGTGGTCGACCTGCTCCAGGACCTGTTCTCCCAGCTTAATCTGATTTCTTCTTTCTTCTCGTGATATCACCATGGATTTTGGTTTAGAGCTGCTTATGACACCCCTCTCTTCTCCAGCTCTTCATTCCAGACTTGCAGGTTGGATTGGAGATGTGCCTCTGATTTAGCAATCAGGGCAACATCATCAGCAAATGCCATCTCTGAAATACAGACCTGCCTCATCTTCCAGTACCCCACTGAATACTTTCTTGTTCTCTCCTTACATGCCTTGATGACATCGTCCATGAGGAGTATGAAAAGACAAGGTGACAGGATATCACCTTGTCTTACACCAGTGGTGGTCCTGAACTCTTCTGACTTATGGTTGTCTGTCCTCACATAATTTCTGCAAGACTTGTAGAAGCTCTGTATAGCATGAATCAGAGGTTCTGGAATGTTCTTCCTTGCCAAGCAGTCCCAAAGTTTGCTAAAGGGGACCCTGTCAAACGCCTTTTCCAGATCTATGAAACAAAGATGGATCTCACTCTTATACTCAAAACAATTTCTTAAATACACTCAACCAGAGCTACTAAATGATAATAAGAATAAATTCACTGAATTAACTCAGCTGTGGGCTTGACCGAGCTAACGAATTATAAGATAACCCTATGTTGCCGGTTGGGCTTTTCTTACGTTTTGCAGTCGCTGTCTTTGCGACAGATGCCTAGACAATATAAGTCTATGTTACCAAGGACTGTTAGTCACTTATCCGTGGGGCCGGGTGTAAAGGTGGATGAAATATGTTGGCGTGACGTTATACTTCTCATTTGTGTTCAAGCATGGTAAATTGGAATAATTTCTATTCCTTCAAGCAACAACTCGGTAAACTCTGTAGGTAACGTAGCTAAGAGCCGAGAGCAGATACATTTCATAACGTTGAAATTTAACAAAACAAGTCATTTAACGAGTCTCATTGTCTAAAGACGTTGTATGTGTATTTTAATTATTTGATGGGTGCATACAGGGTTTAATTTCGTCAAGACGAAGTCAAGCTCATACTATCCACATTAATCCTCTGTCCTATTTCATTTTTTCACAGTCAGAAATGTTAGGCTCCATGACCTAAGTATAGCCTAAGGTTAACGTAAGTAATTAAGTTCAAATGTCGTCTACAAATTTACCAATCAGGTCTACTCACATGCAAAAAGAGCTTATGGCGTTGTTATTAATTCTGTAGCCATCGAAGTGAATGTGACAGGGCAGGTTACGGCATCAATTAGTTATATTGATTGTTATATTCAATTAGAGTTAATCCTTCATATGTTGTTGTGGTTCAAGTGCTAACTGGCCTTCCGCCAGAGATGGTAATACTTGACCTTTACTCATTTTTCTTCTTCTTTCGAGGTTTGTTCTTCCCTTTAAGTTTGGTGATAAGCAAAACAGTATCAGCACAACAACGTATATCAAAAAGAAATTACTGAAAATTTCCACAAACAGCAATTCAGTAGAAAATTATATTAAAGTTTATTGATATCATTAGACAAACACTGTAAATTTCACAAAATGATGATTGTTTATCCAAAATGAAAAATATATAATCCAACTGAATAATATACACACTTGTCTACTCAAAAAACGTGTCTTGATATCCTCAAAGATGAAGTTCACCTAACGCTATCTAAAAAAATCCTCTAGTCTAATGTCATTGAATCCTTTGAATCATAAATCCTGAAATCATCATTATCGCCCACATCTCTCCTTTTTATACTGTTCCTGTCTTTTTTTCGCGCCTTTTTCCACACGTCCCATTCTTTTTTCCACACGCTACAATTTCTGCACACGTCTCTCTGTTTTCGACATTTTGCACACGACTTTCTGTTATTTTGACTTTTTTCACATGTGTGATCTTTTCCAACTTAACAATTGGATAACAAAAAAACCAGATCACACAAACATTCATTTCCCACTTTCCGCGCATAAAACCCATTCATTATTATTATCTGGGACTGACCTACGTTTGCCTTCTCAGAGCAGTGACTGCCAACTGAACTTTGAATGATACTGCGTTGTGTGTAAAAACGTCTTATTTGCTTTTGAGGTCTGTCATTCTTATATGTAGCATATTATAGCACGTATAAATGCTTAGCGTGGAAGTAGTAGGGATAATGCTAGCGTGGAAGGCCATGCGGTCACATGAAGAATTTCCATCTTCCAATTCTGGATTGTGGTTGTGAGCAGCTGATCTCATGAATCAATGCTAGTACCCCTCAAACGTATGAGTCCAGCGGTAACCAGAAAAAAGCGCACATGAAAAAAATTCACACGAAAATTGCGCACAGAAAGAACCCCACTGTCATAAATGCGCACAAGAAAAATGCGCACACGGAAAATTCCTCACACCGAAAAATGCGCACATGGAAAATTCCACACATCGAAAAATGCCCACACGGACAAATACGCACACGGACAAATGCCCACACAGAAAAATACGCACATATAGTAATTTTCGTATTCACATTATTATAAAGTATTAAACTCTAAATAAAACGTTATGTGTATGCTAGAAGTGAAGTTCAAAGATGCAGTATTCTTATTGACATGAACGAAGAATATGTTTTTAAAAGAAAATATAATAAATTGAAAGTTCGGTAAATTCAGCGTTTAAGAGTATAATTGTAACATTTTTAAATATGTTTAGAATTTTACATACTTGAATGAGTGTTAGCATGGTTAATGCAATATTATCGGCAAGATACGGGCTGAAAAGTTGCAAAAAATATGTTTTACTTAATTTAGATTTTAAGATATTGATGTTTGTATTAAAATATATATATATATATATATATATATATATATATATATATATATATATATATATATATATATATATATATATATATATATATATATATATATATATATATATATATATATATATATATAATATTTCATATGGGTTAAGTCTTCAAAATAGGGGATTTTGAGCATGCGGCTAACGGTAAGTATTTTTATTAGTTGGCAACAGTGCATATTCGATGCGGTACTATTTTATAACTAGCAATAACCCGTCAAAATTGACAGGTATTTAATTATAGTGTCTTGTTTCATGTGTGCTTTTTTCTGGTTACCGCTGGACGCATACGTTTGAGGGTTACTAGCATTGATTCATCAGATCAGCTGCTCACAACCAGCGCTTTTTTCATACATTCGCGTCCAGCATACACCGTTGTAATTATACATGCTATAAGTATGTTAGCTCTTTGAGATCAGTTAAGTGGAGGAATGTATACACGCTGCTTACTTCTTGAAGTCTGGTTCACAAGTGACTCTACAATTCGATTGTTAGTTGCAGGGCAACTGTGACCGGCTGGCCTACACTAGCATTTATACGTGCTATAATGCTACATATAAGAATGACAGACATTAAAAACAGATACGGCGTTTTCGCACAAAACGCAGTATCATTAAAAGTTCAGTTAGCAGTCACGGCTCTGAGAGGACAAGGTAGTGCAGTCCCAGAGAACAATAATGAATGGGTGTTATGCGCGGGGAAGTGTGAAGTGAGAGTTGTGATCTTGGGGTTTTTTTTTCTCCAATTGTTAAGGTGGAAAAAAAGAGGCGTGTGCAAAATATCGAAAACAGAGAGACGTGTGTAAAATGAGTGAGACGTGTGGAAAATGGCGGGAAAAAGAAGGAGCTGTATAAAAGGGGGGAAAATGCGAGAAAAGAGAGAGATTTGCTAGGTATTCATTGTGTTGTGTTAGGCAAGCCAGATTCGAGTTTCGTCTTGGAGATTATGAAGATCAGTAGTTATTTTTTTTTCTTTTGGATATAATTCACTATTTTGTGTATACGTAAGTAAACGATCACGTCATTGTGAAAATACCAGTGCTTGTCGAATGACGTTCAATAAACTTTTGGTTGAATTTATTGCATTTGCTGTTTTTGGAACGTTACAGTTTTTCTTTTGGATATACCTTGTCATTTTGGGGCCGTTTTGCTTATCACTAAACCTAAAAGGGAAGAACGAACCTGGAAAGGAAAATTAGCTAAAGTCAAGAATCTCCATCTCAGGCGGAAGCCCTGTAGCACTCGAACAACAACATATAAAGGAATAGCTCTGATTGAAAACAAAATCAATATAACTACTTGCGCATTTAACTGACACGGGCACACAACCTAAAACGAACTATAGTGCGTTTCAAAAAGATCGGTCGACGATTGACTTCAAATATCTCCATATTCCTTGCACTGATAAACATGATTTTTTGCATGTGGTCTTATATTTTCAATGTCCCAAAGGTTTTATAAAATTCAATGTTGCAGGTAGTGTTCTTTTCTTGCAACGGCTAATTCCTTTGATCTTTTTTAACGAAGTAATTATTTTGTCCTGGAAGAAAATAATTTACCGTAAATGACGGAAGTTGCATATTTTCGGCATAGGCGTCTATACAATTCGAATGTTAGAGGGGTATGTTAACTGATTACTACGTGAGGTCCTTTTTTATTTCTTCGAAATATTTGTGAGAATAATAACGCCCATTCGTTGTAAATGTTACTTTTTATACTAAAACGTGAATGGATGCATGAAGAGGTGAACGTACTGTGTATTTTAAAAATAGTAGTGAAATCGTGGAGATAAAAAGTAAATGAATTGGTTTACATTTACACATAGATGGAGGAGAAAACATATAAAACATATAAGGTATTTACACACTTATTCTGAGTCAGACGAGTCTAACATATTGATGACTATTCTCGGCTGAACGAACGACAGTCCATCTTTTTTCCAATAGTCACTTTCCTCTTTTAAGACATGGTTTTCACATTTACACCAATAGTCTTTGTCTATCTGCGAGAGGGCGGCATATGTTAGTTCTTTCATATTGCATAGTTTGAAAGTTTTATTTTCAGCTGCCACCTGTCCTTTAACTTTTGCCCAATTGGGTTTAAATGTGAATGATATGGTGGCAGTCTCAAACACATTAATTCAGATTTCAGAACCCCTCGTTAAATGGAATGTCTTCTTTTCTTAGCCAAATCTTTATAGCGCCTTTTCCTGTTCTTCGGTTTTGAGATTATCATTTAATTTGGGAGATAATGACGTCATTGAGAGATCGCCATTTCTGGGCGGTAGTATACTGCCACGTCCTCCCCGCAGTTATCAGCGAGAATGTATGTCCTTCATGCATTTTTAATTTCCCCCTGGTTTTATGGAATTTCCCTTTTATTAATGTTTCTATGCATAACTCATAACGATTAAATACTATTTTTAAATAATTACGTTAAACGACTAAGTTAACATTTTTATCTTAACTAACTCTTCATGTAGAGAGATTAAATTTGTCACTTTGTCTTCTGCTAAAGCGATCCTTCTTCGGTAACTCTACATCTTAACATTATAATTCGCAAAAAATATAAAAAAATAACCATTTAAAAGAAATTTTTTAAATTTAACTAGGGACGATTTCTACTATTATTAATGCTAATACATAATTCTTTATTTTACCATCAAGTCTTCTATGCCGGTGAAAATAACTTTTAGTATCAACCTAAGAAAAGGTGCTTCTGTTATTTTACCGCCTTTAGTATCGAACCAATTAATTGGACTGAATAATCTGCAAACTAATCGTTCTCTTCTTCATGCCGATATGTTTGTGGTGAAGTGGGATGTTATAAATATTTATAAGGGACTTAGTGTACTGACTGAGATCAGCTGTGAAGGTATATATATATATCTAATAAGAGTAGTATATTATATATATAACCTTACTTGCTACCACATATCTATATATCTCAGTCAGAATTATTCTGGAATAGTGTGATGCTACGTTATGTGTCTAGGGTATGTGTATGGTGAAGTGTAAGTCACAACAACAGACAGATAAACAATTTAATTTAATCCACTACTCTTAACAACACTGTGACACTCACATACATATAACACTCTATGAGAATATCTTAAAGAAGTCACTAGTAACGTTTCAAATAACAATATGTATTCATTACTGGCATGAATGAATATGTGTCCTGATTCAACTACAAGGGAACCAGGAATCACAATCAATTTAAATTACAAGTTAGGTACAGAATGTATTTAATATGAATATTGTAGTGACATATATTATTACCAATGTTCTATGTGTGTCATTTGTGTAGTGGTAAAATGAGGTAATACTGGTTTTGTTTTGTTCAAGCTCTGTTGGTATTTGTCATCATGACTTCAATAGTTTGTCTTTAGGGACCATTATTGTAGATGTTCACAGTTCCTGATTTTAAGACAAGTAAATTCCCCTCTGAATAGTATTTTTATAAAGTTATTTCAAGATGAGGGGACATAATGTTGAGCTCAGCTGGCCAATTCGCTTATCTGGCGTGATGGCGGCAGGAAAGGACTCCTCTGCTCGAATTCTCCTCTGGGCTCAGGAGACACCTCACTGATAGCTAAAAAGACCAAGGAGTATGCTGTCCGACTCTGGATTCAGCAAATCTCTGACCAGGTGCTGCTCACTACCATCAAGACCACTGTCCCTGAAATCAAGAAGGATGTACCTTCTACTTCATAACTAATTTATATTCTCTTTTACACTGATCACAATACAGCACAAACATTGCGTTCAGAGCGTTAGGCCAACAGTCAGCTTCATTTGAAATACTTTATTCCAGTATTACCCTTCTTAATGGTTACTACGCCTCTGCACTTCCAGCATTATTTCTTTCTAGTCCATCATCCAGGTGTCAGTGTACTATTTGGCCATTCCATGCCGTTTTACTTCTCTCCGACACCCTCTGTTCAGGCTGGAGCATTATAGGCTTTACCTCACGTTTGCCACTGAACTACACATATATATACAGGCATAAATCAACAATTCACATTCAATTTTTCATTAAAAGATACTGAATGGTTCAAGCTTACCACAATTTCATGGAAATAAACACAGATACGTTGATTAGCAATGAATTCTGGCACAAACTGGCACAAATTCCGTTCTGCCTATGTTCCAGGCTTTTATTTTAGCAAAAATGTGAGCTAGCTTCAACGTACTGTCGCTTTATCAAGCTTATTTGAATTAGTGGTCTCGAACTAACGCTCCCAAGTGTGTATATCAGCGAGACTGGCCAATGAGCCACGTTTCGACAAGTGTTTGAAAAAAATGTTATCTTTTCCCGTCTCCCCCAACAACCAAGATAGTATTTATAGCCCGACCAATCGTGGTTAGGCTTTCATTTGTTGCGCTCCAATCAATTTGGAGTTTACATGGTAGGCTATTTATGTAACGTAAGGTTTTTTCAAACACGTTATAAAAAAAAATTTTATGAGCAGAAATGATTTTATGCTGTCAGGCACCCCCAATATTTTATTTTGGGTATAATTTATTAATTCCTGGACTATTTGCGTAACGTTTTACATATTATTTGTCAGCAAACCCTAAGGAACCCAAAAATACTAATTTAAAGGAGCTACGTGGCTGCGTTCAAAATATGCAATTTCTTCTATCTCCTGTTTAGAAGATGTGCTGTCTGGGTACTGTTATGTGTTCAAACGTAAACCCATATAATGTTGTCTTTTCTAATAAGAGTCTGTTATGATTTATAAACCTAACTCTGGGAAAGGGTAGTGTATTTTATCACTGTCCGTCTGAAAAAAAATTAGTGCATGTAGACTTACACGCGTGATGGTAGTAATTGTGTATCGCGCGAAGCGGGTTTAGTGTTCGGCTTTCTGCCTCTCCCTTCTCTTTTTATCCCTTTAGTCCATCTGTTCGTTCGTTTTGGTAACGCAGTATAATTAATGTTAGGGTTAATTTAGGTCATTACGCAGTACGTCTCAATGCTTTTCCAAGAAATACAGCACACGTTTCATTGAAGAAGGCGGGTAATAATACAGTAAGCTTTACTATCAACGTGAAAGCGTTACAATTTGCAGACGAAGCAGAAAACAAGGGGGATTTCGAGTACATTCTTTGGGACAGCACTGTCATTTTACCATTGCTCTTCTCTTTATTAATTTTATTTGTTAGGCTTCATATTTACCTAATAATTTATATATGTGGATTAGAATATTTCATGACACTTCCCCTCTTAAAACAGACATTATATGTCAGTCCTTTATTCTATATACACATAGAGAAATTTATTATTATTTCTGGGGTTTACGGTGATTCTCATCACACGGATGGCGGCTTAAAAAATCCGCTCCCAGATTTGTTTTTCCAGATATATATTCAATGCTAAAATTATATGGAGCCAGAAGCAAAGACCATCGGAGTAACCTAGAGTTCTCATGCTTAGCCTGTGCTAAAAACGATAAAGGTTTGTGGTCAGTTTGCAACTTAAATGCCTTCCCATATAGATAAATATTGAATTTCTTTATTGCCCATATTACTGCAAGACATTCTTTTTCGCTAGTTGAGTAGTTGATTTCAGCTTTATTCAACTTTCTGCTAGCATATGCCACTGGGCTTAATTCCCCATCCAATGCATCTGATTTCTGTAGTAAAGTTGCACCTAGCCCAATATTACTTGCATCCGTCCTTACTATGAATTCTTGACTTAAGTCAGGTAATTTCAAAATGGGTTTACTTGTGAGCTTTTCCTTCAATTCTTGGTAAGTCATTTCACATTGTGGTGTCCATGTAATGCGATCTGGAAGTCCTTTACGTGTCAATTCCGTTAAAGGTGCACATATGGAATTAAAGTTTTTGATATACTTCTGGTAGAAACCACATAATGAGACAAAGGATCTCACGTCCTTCTTGGTTTGTGGTCTCGGGGCTTTCTGTAGTTTCTCTAAATTCTTTGGGTCAGGGGTCATGTTTTCCCTGATAAACTGTGTGTCCCAAAAATTCCAATTCTTTACATCCAACGCAACATTTGGTTGGTCGGGCTGTTAAATTTGCCTCCCTAAGTCGATCAAACAGCATGTTCAGAGAGTCAATGTGTTCCTCAAATGTTTCTGTTGCTATAAGGATATCATCCATAAAATTTGTTATACAGGGATTATTCAGAGGATCCAATAATTTTCTCATCATTCTAGAGAAGACACTAGGCGCATTCTTCAATCCAAATGGCAATCTATTAAACTCATAGTGTCCTTCTGAGGTACTAAAAGCTAGGTATGGTCTAACCTCAGGCTTTACTGGAATCTGATAGTATCCTTTACTCAGATCCACTTTTGAGAAATATTTAGCTTTATTTAGTCTGGCAAACAGCTGATTTGTATCCGGCAATGGATCCACCTGTCCTTCTGTAATAGCATTCAGTCTCCTGTAATCTATACAGAGTCTATGTTCTCCAGAGGGCTTCCTTAAGAGTACAACACCGGAGCTATACGAAGACTCACTGTGCGAAATAATTCCTTCCTTCAATAGATAGTCTATCTCTTCCTTCAAAGCTTTTTCCTTAGCAAACGGAATCGAATATGGTTTCATACAGACAGGTGTGTGGAGTCTATGAGTTTCATATCATATTCCAATAGGTTTGTATGTCCTGGTCGGTCTGTTAACACCTCTGCATGATTATTTAGAACCTGTTGCACTCTCTCTTTCTGAGTTTTCGTTAAATGTGTACTGATTTTCACCTGTGCTGCTGTCTCACAGGGGTGTAATGGATATTCAAATGATGAAAGTGGTTCCTTTTTCATCTCCATGGCGATGGACAAGGTCAACAAGTGTGTCTCTTCCTGATGTTCTCTTTCCAAATATTTCTTCAGGAGATTCACATGATAGATTTTTTCTTTCCCCTTCTTATCTATCTTATAATTTGTTCTAGACACCTTCTCTAGAACTGTATATGGACCCTGCCATCCAATTTGTAACTTATTCTGACTCCCGGGCAAAAGAAGCAGTACCTTCTCTCCCACAGCCAAATTTCTGTCTTTCGCCTTCCTGTTATAATAGGCAGCATGTTTCTTCCTGGCTTGTTTCAAATTTTCATTGGCAAGTTTCCAGCCAGTTTTTAACCGAGTGGTCAGCTCATTCACATACTGGTATGAAGATGTAATGTTTTCCTCTGCCTTTTCATCAGTCCACGTTCTTAACATAGCTTCAAGTGGACCTTTTTATTGGCCTTCCAAACAATAATGTTGCCGGGGCCATACCGGTTGAACTATGGGGTACCTCCCGATAAGCAAAGAGGGCGGCGTGCAGGTACTGGTCCCATGTATCTGGTTTTTCGTGTGCCAACTTTCTCAGGATCGACATTAATGTGCCGTTAAATCTTTCCACTTGGCCGTTCCCTTGGGGATGATACACACTACAATGGAAGTGTTTGGCCTGAAAGATCCTGAAAACTTCTTCAGTTAGTTTCCCCTTGAACTGAGAGCCATTATCAGTCAAGATTTGATTGGGAAAGCCTAACCTTGTGAAAATTGTGAGCAATGCCTCTGCCACATGTTTAGAATCAATCGATGACAGGGCTACTGCCTCTCCCCACATAGAACAAGTGTCCACCAGAGTCAGAATGTAGCTGTTCCTTCTCTTGGTTCGGGTGAGAGGTCCCACAAGATCCACGGCAACTCTCTCAAAGGGTGTTCCCACTATGGGCATTTCCCCCAGAGTTGCTGGTGCAGTCCAATGTTTAGGTGCTACTCGTTGGCACTCTGGACAGGATTTTACATATCGTTTGATATCTTCAGTTATTCCTGGCCAGAAATAGTGACAAGCTATTCGCTGTCCTGTTGCGCTGATTCCCATATGACCACTGAAGGGAATCGCATGTCCTAGTTCCAACACTTTAGTCCTATATGAAGTGGGAAGGACCAGCTGTCCGTGACCATTGGATTCAGATCCAGCCTTCCTATATATCAATTTGTTCTTCATATAAAACTCTCCCTTGCCTGGAGGTGTATGAGATTTGGGCAACTTCTTGAAACATGGCTTGAGTGTTTTGTCCTCAGCCTGTGCCTTCCTCATCTCATCTGGGTGAGTATTTATGGGATTATCCTCCTCCTTCTTTGTCTGTGATCTGGTCTGCACTGTTGCCAATATCACAGGTCTCTTGGGATTCCCCAAGAAGACATATCTACACCCCAATATTAGAGGGTAGATTGGCTCATTTATCACTGCTGCTTTTATGATTCCTTCCACATATCGCGTTTTCACTTTTATTCGGGCGACGGGAAGTGTCATGGTAGCTACATCCTTGGTTGCAGTTTGAATCTCCACTGTTTCTGTGGTGTATTGATCGGCCTGCACCAGGTGAGAACTCACAACGGAATCGTAATCTAAACCGGTATCATATAAACATCTTATAGTGACACCATTACAAATGACATCTTCACACACTGGGGGGTGGTATGGTTCCTGTAATTCTTCAGGTTTGCCCTTCTTTTCCTTTTTCCCCGATGTCATAGCAGCAAAATGAGGAGGTTTCCTTCTACAATGGTCAGTGTCATGATTGTTCATCTTACAATTTTTACACCACCTTTTTCCTTGGTTGAAAGATTTTCTTTCATCATATTTCCTTTCATCGAATTGTGGGAATTTATTTTTATTGTCATACCGTGGCCTATCAAATTGGTGCTTACCTTTATTTTGATCCTTAGGATCAAATTTATTAAAGTTCTGTGGTGCCCTAAAGTTGTCCACCTGTTTCTTTTTATTACCTGTTACCTCTGCTTGAGCTGCTTGATACCTTTCAGCAACATTTAGCAACTCACCCAGCCTCTCTGCACCTTGTTCCATGAGAAACTTTCTCAGGTCTGGAGCCATGGACTCTCTTAGTTGCTCTATAAGGACCATTTCCTTAAGATCTTGGGTTTTCCCCAGAGAAGTCCATTTCTCCAAGTATGTCTCTATTCGTGCAGAGAACTGGTGATAGGTTTCACCTGACAGTAGTTTAGCATTCCTAAATTTTTTCCTGTAAAACTCTGCATTCTTTTCATACCTTAACAAAAGAGCCTGCTTTAGCATGTCATAATTTTCCTGATCACCTCTGCTCATTTTTGCAAAAACTTCATAAGCTGCCCCACGAAGTCCCTGAGATAACTTTAAGCTCCACCTTTCTCTCTCTAACCCATACGTGGTAGCTAATAGTTCGTACCTATTTATATAGCTCT
This sequence comes from Oreohelix idahoensis, assembly GCA_024509875.1. Taxonomy (NCBI): domain Eukaryota; kingdom Metazoa; phylum Mollusca; class Gastropoda; order Stylommatophora; family Oreohelicidae; genus Oreohelix; species Oreohelix idahoensis. The sequence continues at coordinate 52,060 of JAMPIV010022063.1, forward strand.
CAATATCATCGTCTTTCTCAACAAAATGATCTAAATGAAAGTTCATAGCTGAGATTGAGGCTCCTTGAGTAACCGTAGCATCAGAGGCAAAGGGGCTGGCACCATTTTCAGGAGCATGGCCTTGAAACTCAAACTCCCTTAGTCGTAACTCATGTTCCCTTTGTAATCTCTTCTCCTCCTTTTCTGCTTCCCTTTCTGCAGCTTGTCTTCTTTCCTCGGCTTCTCTTTCTGCAGCTAATCTTTTGTCTTCTCTTTCTGCCTCCAATTTCTTAGCCTCAGCCTCAATCTGCAACCTCTTAGTCTCAGCCTCAGCTTGCAACCTCTTAGTCTCAGCCTCAGCTTGCAACCTCTTAGTCTCAGCCTCAGCTTGCAACCTCTTAGTCTCAGCCTCTAACTTTCTTTCGGCTTCTTTTTCTAATCTTCTTTCTTCGCGTTCAATAAATTTGTCACATTCCGTTGTGACATAGGCAACCATAACTTGCCCATCTAATCCTAACTCTTTTGCAGTCTGAACCGCAGCAGATCGAAATTTGGCCAGGTCCGCCATTGTCTATCAGGTAACTTAATACAATGTCTAACCAACAATTCAATCTCTAATGGACAAAACAGGCACCGTGAGCTCAACCTTATTTAATTCCACCCAAGGATACCTTTTAATTCTTATATTCCCTGAAGTGAATTACCCCCAATATTTTTAATAGTTAAAGATTCAAAATCCCGAGAGCGAGACCCCAATATATGTGGTGAAGTGGGATGTTATAAATATTTATAAGGGACTTAGTGTACTGACTGAGATCAGCTGTGAAGGTATATATATATATCTAATAAGAGTAGTATATTATATATATAACCTTACTTGCTACCACATATCTATATATCTCAGTCAGAATTATTCTGGAATAGTGTGATGCTACGTTATGTGTCTAGGGTATGTGTATGGTGAAGTGTAAGTCACAACAACAGACAGATAAACAATTTAATTTAATCCACTACTCTTAACAACACTGTGACACTCACATACATATAACACTCTATGAGAATATCTTAAAGAAGTCACTAGTAACGTTTCAAATAACAATATGTATTCATTACTGGCATGAATGAATATGTGTCCTGATTCAACTACAAGGGAACCAGGAATCACAATCAATTTAAATTACAAGTTATGTACAGAATGTATTTAATATGAATATTGTAGTGACATATATTATTACCAATGTTCTATGTGTGTCATTTGTGTAGTGGTAAAATGAGGTAATACTGGTTTTGTTTTGTTCAAGCTCTGTTGGTATTTGTCATCATGACTTCAATAGTTTGTCTTTAGGGACCATTATTGTAGATGTTCACAGTTCCTGATTTTAAGACAAGTAAATTCCCCTCTGAATAGTATTTTTATAAAGTTATTTCAAGATGAGGGGACATAATGTTGAGCTCAGCTGGCCAATTCGCTTATCTGGCGTGATGGCGGCAGGAAAGGACTCCTCTGCTCGAATTCTCCTCTGGGCTCAGGAGACACCTCACTGATAGCTAAAAAAGACCAAGGAGTATGCTGTCCGACTCTGGATTCAGCAAATCTCTGACCAGGTGCTGCTCACTACCATCAAGACCACTGTCCCTGAAATCAAGAAGGATGTACCTTCTACTTCATAACTAATTTATATTCTCTTTTACACTGATCACAATACAGCACAAACATTGCGTTCAGAGCGTTAGGCCAACAGTCAGCTTCATTTGAAATACTTTATTCCAGTATTACCCTTCTTAATGGTTACTACGCCTCTGCACTTCCAGCATTATTTCTTTCTAGTCCATCATCCAGGTGTCAGTGTACTATTTGGCCATTCCATGCCGTTTTACTTCTCTCCGACACCCTCTGTTCAGGCTGGAGCATTATAGGCTTTACCTCACGTTTGCCACTGAACTACACATATATATACAGGCATAAATCAACAATTCACATTCAATTTTTCATTAAAAGATACTGAATGGTTCAAGCTTACCACAATTTCATGGAAATAAACACAGATACGTTGATTAGCAATGAATTCTGGCACAAACTGGCACAAATTCCGTTCTGCCTATGTTCCAGGCTTTTATTTTAGCAAAAATGTGAGCTAGCTTCAACGTACTGTCGCTTTATCAAGCTTATTTGAATTAGTGGTCTCGAACTAACGCTCCCAAGTGTGTATATCAGCGAGACTGGCCAATGAGCCACGTTTCGACAAGTGTTTGAAAAAAATGTTATCTTTTCCCGTCTCCCCCAACAACCAAGATAGATATTTATAGCCCGACCAATCGTGGTTAGGCTTTCATTTGTTGCGCTCCAATCAATTTGGAGTTTACATGGTAGGCTATTTATGTAACGTAAGGTTTTTTCAAACACGTTATAAAAAAAATTTTATGAGCAGAAATGATTTTATGCTGTCAGGCACCCCCAATATTTTATTTTGGGTATAATTTATTAATTCCTGGACTATTTGCGTAACGTTTTACATATTATTTGTCAGCAAACCCTAAGGAACCCAAAAATACTAATTTAAAGGAGCTACGTGGCTGCGTTCAAAATATGCAATTTCTTCTATCTCCTGTTTAGAAGATGTGCTGTCTGGGTACTGTTATGTGTTCAAACGTAAACCCATATAATGTTGTCTTTTCTAATAAGAGTCTGTTATGATTTATAAACCTAACTCTGGGAAAGGGTAGTGTATTTTATCACTGTCCGTCTGAAAAAAAATTAGTGCATGTAGACTTACACGCGTGATGGTAGTAATTGTGTATCGCGCGAAGCGGGTTTAGTGTTCGGCTTTCTGCCTCTCCCTTCTCTTTTTATCCCTTTAGTCCATCTGTTCGTTCGTTTTGGTAACGCAGTATAATTAATGTTAGGGTTAATTTAGGTCATTACGCAGTACGTCTCAATGCTTTTCCAAGAAATACAGCACACGTTTCATTGAAGAAGGCGGGTAATAATACAGTAAGCTTTACTATCAACGTGAAAGCGTTACAATTTGCAGACGAAGCAGAAAACAAGGGGGATTTCGAGTACATCTTTGGGACAGCACTGTCATTTTACCATTGCTCTTCTCTTTATTAATTTTATTTGTTAGGCTTCATATTTACCTAATAATTTATATATGTGGATTAGAATATTTCATGACAATGTTAATATGTGTCTACTCAATTATACGTCTAGCTAACCGCTTTAGTATAATCGCGTACCTTATTAGTTATAATGACATTTTAATCTACTACTTATGATATTATTTTCCTTCGTTATTTCATTAGTAAAGCTAGTCACTTAAACCAATGAAAGATTTACTTAGAACCTCACTAATCAATTTAGATACATCATTTCGTTAGCAAAGTTAGACACTTAAACTAATGAATAACGTACCATTATGCTAGCTGATTAAAATAGCCGTGTCGTTTCATTAACATAGTTAATCACTTAAGCCAATGAAGAATACATTTAAAACCTACTGATTAAGTTTATGAATTATAAGTTATCGTTCTAGATTAATCCACATTAGGTTAATCTATGTTTCCTTATCCTAATGGGTAAATTACTCTTTCTTTTAACCAACTGGTTCTTTTTGTCTATTCTGATCGGTAACTGACAATCAGTTCCAACCTAACAATACATCTGGATTATTTTTAGTCTCTCTCGTAATGAGCTACAATAACCTGGACTTGGTATTTTTGTAGTCAATTTGTTTCTGTCTCTTTTACCGGCAACTAGTTTTTGTCTATCAGTAAAATTTCCTTTTTCTCTTAGTTTAATTTCGTTTTCAACAAATTGTTTCTGAACCATAGCCAATATAACTCACAGTTTTAGGCAATTTCTCTTTTTGTCTTACGTCACTTTTGCTAAGTACCATTTTAGCATTCAACTCCATCCTTTTCATCAATTTATTCTTCACTTGTCCTTCCTTAATCCTTCTTGGAATTAAACTCCGCCGTTTAATATCTCCAACTGTCTGTGTGGCCACCTCTTTCAATTTCTTTCGTTTATAGAAATTTTGATTGATGTACCCACTATTAAGTTCATCTTTTTTCCTGTTAACAAAAATGTTCTCAATTTCGTATGTTTCTCAAATTATTCAAAATATTTCTTACCGCCATCCTCCTTCTTCTTTTCTCCAGACTTCCCCAAGTTTGACTGACGTTTTGCTTATTTCTGACATCATCTTGTCGGTGTGTCCTATCCTCTATCCTCGAGCAAGTGTCTACATTTTTATAAGTTTTGACTACTTTTAGTGCCCTGTTACACTCATGACATCTAATTAAATTGATCTCACTTACTCCTCTGTTATTCCTAATTTGTATTTCTTTGCATCTTCCTCCCTTGTCATGTACATTACCATGTAAATTCCTATTTTCACTTGTGGTCACCTTTTTGATTTTGCACCACTAATTTGGAAATGATATAATTACTCTGAAAATTCAAACCTTAGTCAACCTTAACTCTAAGTCCAACGTATTCACATTTACTTTCTTCTTTCATCATTAGCCGCCGACCGTCAAAGCAGTCAGTGGCCATTACGCCTGGTGGCGTCTTGTAGGGCAACAACAAATTGATTCCACTTTGCTCGGTCGGCGGCCATCATTCGTACAGTGCCCCAACTCTGGTTCATTCTTTGCATCTCAGCCTGCACAGTCCGCCGCCAAGTTGTTTTTGCTCGGCCTCTCTTTCGTTTTCCTTCAGGGGTCCATAGCATAGCTGTTCTTGTGATGGCATCGGGGTCTCTTCTGAGGACATGGCCAACCCAGCTCCAGCGTCTGCCAGTTATGATGGTGTACATGTCCACTCGCTTGCTCCGAGTAAGCAGATCTTGGTTGGTGATGGTATTCGGCCAAAAGATTCGGAGAATTTTTCTTAGGCATGTTGTGTGAAAAGAGGACAATTTCGACATTTCCTTCTCTGTAACTCTTCAGCTCTCCGCGCCATAGAGAAGCACAGAAAGCACACAGCTCTGATATAATCCTAATTTTGTGCTTGTGCTGTACTGAGAGGACTTCCAGATGTTGTTTAGACTAAAAAGGGCTGTTCTTGCTTTGTTCATTCTGTTGTTGATGTCTTTGCTTGCTCCGCCGTCTGGTGTTACTATGCATCCTAGGTATGTGAAGGCATCTGTCTGTTCCAGTTGCTGATTCCTTACTGATATGGGCTTAGGGTTGCTCACATTGAGCGTCATGACCTCTGTCTTCTTTAGGTTGATGTTCGAGCCCACCTGCTGGCTATACTTATTAAGTCTATCCGTTTTTTCCTGGATGTGTTGATGTGAATGTGCTAGCAGTGCAATGTCATCTGCATGTTCCAGATCTTCCAATGTAGAAAATGTAGTCCATCTTATTCCTCTTGGATTGCCCTCTGTTGTCTGGCGCATCACCCAGTCTATGACTGTTAAAAATAGAGTGGTTGATAAGGGGCATCCCTGTCGTACTCCTGTCTTCACTTCAAAGGTTAGGTTGCTCTGCCCAATGGTACACGTAAAGTTGGCATAAAGGATTTTTATGATTGACACTATGCAGCTTGGAATTCCATAAGCCCTCAGTATTTTCCATAAACTGTCCCTATGTATACTGTCAAAAGCCTTTTCAAAATCAACGAAATTAATGTACAGCTATCTTTGCCATTCTGAGCACTGCTCTATAATGTTCCTGAGGGTAAATATATGATCTACACATCTTCTGTTCTTTCTAAATCCTGCTTGTTCTTTCCTCAGTTTGTGGTCTACTGCTTTTGAGATTCTCTGTATAATTATCCTGCCTAATATTTTGCTGGGAACTGAGAGAAGAGTTATTCCTCTCCAATTATTGCAGTCTGCAAGATCTCCCTTCTTGGGCAATTTGACAATTATTCCTTTTCTCCACTCTGTTGGTGTTGTCCCTGTTTTCCAGACCTGTGCAAATAGTGGCTCTAATAGTTCTGCTGCTAGCTCTGGGTCTGTTTTAAATAGCTCTGCATTTAAGTTATCATGACCAGGAACTTTTCCATTCTTTAACCCTTTGATTGCTGTGATGATTTCTTCTTTTCGTGGGATGTCTGTATTAACATCTAGATCATTTTCAGCCTCTGGAACATTCAATTACATTTTACTTTACTGCAGTCGTAATCTAATTGTCGGACACTATTTTCATAGTCCTATCAACGTCACTCTGTGTCACAGGTAAGAATAGATTGTGAATAGAGTATGTCTGAGTTCAGACAGATTGTGAATACGAAGATGTGAAATAGATGAAAATAGAGACACTAATGAGATTATGAGAAGAGATATGACTTCTGAAGAGTGGTTGGGTCACGTCTTCAGCCTCCTTTGAATTACTTTTCTAAGTCAATCTACTTCTCGAACTCCTATGCTCATAAATAACATTTAGGCAGTAAGGGACAACGTTACGATATACATTGACAGATATAAGAGAAGAGATTGTGACCACAATAGGTAATTTTGTGTTTTTGTTAAACAACCACAAAACAACAACCACAAAAATGGGAAAATCAGTATGCAACAGTCAAATTCACCAAACAAAAATATTGCCCAACACACACTTTACCACACCACTAGGCTTAATCGCACATACACTGAAATTCAATCATTCCACCCAAACAATCCGTGAGTTCTTAATCAATCCAGCTGTCGTAACTGACAGGGGGCCCCCAGTTCCTATGAAGAAACAACATATCCTGTCTTTTGTTATGATTAATTCTGGGTTGCTAGCACTCCTGAACGTAGGTGCCTAACACTGTTCTGTGACGGCATTAATCCAATGGATTAGGAGATAAGCTCCTGTAGAAATGAGTGTAACTTTGTTTCAGCGTGCACCCACTTTCAAAGGGCACGAGTGATGGCGATGAATGCTGCTGCGTTAGCTCCAGCACACCTGCGAAATTCCTTTTAGCCGGTCGCTAGAGACCTCGGCTCACAAATTAGAACAAAGAATATAAATGAGGGCTCGCTAGACGAGACTCAAATGGGTGATGAGTAACCTAAAAAACTCCACAAGTGCTAAGACTGGTAAAGCGTTGGCTTCTTCTTGGCTGTAAGCAAGTATAATCCACGGTGACAGGGTGTAAAGCGGTTACACCGATGTTGTCCAGAGGAATGAATGGCGATGGCAACGGCCCGTAGGCACTGAGATGGGCGATAGGAAAATTACTCCTCACAAGAAAAACGAACATCCGTTAGAATGGTCGGCTGACAAGCCGTGTTGTCGGAATGACTTGGGGCTGCGAACATGGGACAAAATAAATATAATCCAAAAGCACTTTCTGCTATCTGCCCAAATCTTATTCTGGCGACTCGTTTTGGGCTCGTAATAGAGCACACACAGCTTCACTCTTGAACAGCGTTGGAAATACAGACAAATCAAGAAAATATACATATCTATGCCACCATAGGACATCCAAGACTAAACATTTACAACCACAATTGACTGCACAGTCTTTTCTCTCCACCGTGAAAACGAATACACTCATGTCAAAACATACGCCTTTCAATCCACTGATATGAAATTTATACAACGCGTATCTCTCTCTCTCTCTCTCTCTCCCCCCCCCCCCCCCTCTGGTGGCTAGACGGCGCTATAGCACATGTCCATAACACATGTAGCCAGTCATGCGTGAAACGTTTTGCTTGCGTTCGCTTCGCACATACGCAATCTGATTCAGGCCAAATCGTGGTCAATTTTAGCCACCCAAAACAAGAAACATGTTATTAAATTAACTGGCGTAGCTCATGCCCTCGTAGCAAATTAATAGCGAAACTTTTTACAGAATAAAATTATACACACATTAAAAATGAAAACAACTGGTCAAATAAAATATACATGTCTCTTTTGTCTTGCACAAACATATGTCTCTCTTTTGCCTGATAGAATTTCTCTGTCTTATTTCATCTTCTGTTTAGCCGTGCTTCTTAGGCAGAGTTAAAATTGGCAACGCGCTTAACAAAATTATAACTCACAGAGCCCACAAAAATTACTTGTCTATAAGAATTAAATATCCATGATGAAATAAAAATAACCCGGAATAAGGATATATATATATGTATATATATATATATATATATATATATATATATATATATATATATATATATATATATATATATATATATATATATATATATATATACACATCTTTACATATATGTATAAATAAGATAACATCCCAATAATAAACTATAAGTAAAGTACGGTGTGCTTACCGAAGCTAGGAATTATATCTGCACAAATTTAGTTACAAAAACGGCTCTCAACCGTAGTAAAGATTGGCAGGAAAATCCTAGACAGAGCAACTGGTGCCAAGTGTTAGACCCGAGGCCTTTAATAGTAAAATGAAACGCCAGGTGGTCTTCACGTGCGGCAAAGAACAAATTTTCCTAGACGTAAGACCTCCGCCCAGCTTATCTGATCGCCTCGCGATGAAACAGAAATCGACTTAAGAGACCCGGAGAGATTTCCCTAACTTCCGTAAGACAAGAAACGAAATGATGCAATGTTACACTGCTCTACTCGTTTTTCTACGAGCGCTGGCACTCTGGCTACGACCGAGGAACGGCCCAGATAAAAGAGACACAGAAATGCCGTGTTTTCCCAAATCAAAGAGACCAGGGTACTTTTAGTTTCCCTGAATGCAGACATGAAAGATCTTTTGACATAATGCCGCTTCCCCTCAGGATCGCTACATGATTGATAGAATCATAGAGAGAATTCCAGCTGATGAGAGCAAAAAATGACAGAAAGTAGGCGTTGCTAAAATTAGAAAGAAAACAGCGCAGACCACTCGGAGAAAAGAGGCACACATATCTATCAATCCGTCACACTCGGTTGATCTGTCAGTATGTCAATATGTGAGAAGATGATATGTTAAACAAAGTGTCAATATCAATGGTTAGCCTATGTCAATATGGATTGAATTGTCAATATATACTGTTCAAAAAAAGAAACGCATAGCTATCCGAGGGCGCGTTTTTATGAGTTTGTAAGTAAAATTTGGTGCTAGGGTATATAAAAACCAACCTCAAATGTTCTTTACAGTGTCAAATGCACGTGTTGACCTGAATTGCGTTCGTTTTTGTAATCGTTACAACGCAATGGTCAATAGTGTTTATGACGCAATTTTTGACCACAGCTCATGTTGCGCGCACGTGAAAGCAACAAAATATGGGGTGAACACTATTCACTGACTACGCAACTGAAACCCTATAAAAGGATAACGCTACACCCAAAAAATTCAGTTCATTTTAATTTTTTTTATGGCGTCTCTATCGATAAATTTAAGGAACATTGCTATTGGCGGACTGCATTCAGGCGAAAGTCAAAGTCAGGTTGCCAGGCATCTAAACGTGCATCAGAGTACCATCAGTCGACTTTGGCACTGGTTTCAAGCCACTGGCTCAGTTGAAGACCGGCATCGCAGTGGACGACCCAGAGTGACAACAGCATCGGAGGATCGCTTTTTTCGGCTTCGTCACCTCAGAGACAGGTTTACAACAGCTTCCTCAACTGCCCAGTCATTGCCTGCAGGACGTCATGTGTCTGATCAAACTGTCCGGAATAGACTGCATGACGCTGGACTTTGGGCACAACGACCTCACCGAGGACCTGTCCTTTCGCGCCGCCATCGCCAAAATCGACTTCTTTGGGCCAACCAGCATCGTCCCTGGGCAGCTGACAATCAATGGAGACGTGTCTGGTTTAGTGACGAATCTTTCTTTTTGTTGCAGCGTCATGATAGACGGCGTAGGGTCTACCGTAGGCGAAATGAACGTTTTGCCCAAAATTGCGTTGATGAAGCTCCGCCGCACGTTGGTGGAGGTGCAATGGTGTGGGGAACGATCAGTTACAACGGAAGGAGTCAATTGGTGCACATTGAAATAGGCTTGAATGCGCAACGATACGTCAATGAAATTCTTCCACCCCATGTCCTTCCACTTTTGGCTGCCCAAAGGTCGGTGTTTCAACAGTACAACGCCAGACCCCATTGTGCACGGCTGACCACGCAGTTCCTGACTGCCAACAACATTCTCACCTGGCCATCCCTGTCTCCAGAGGTGAGTCCGATTGAGCACCTGTGGGATGAGCTGCATAGACGTGTTTGTCGCCGAGACGTTGCTCCAGACAATCATCGTGATCTGTTCCAGGCACTCCAGGAAGAGTGGGCAGCCAACCCACAGGCCCACATCAGACGTCTGATCGCATCCATGCCCAGGAGATGCCAGTCGCTGATCGATGCAAGAGGAGGCCACACACCATACTAACGGGAAAGCCCATACGCCAAAAAACTCTCGTGACCCAGATGCAAAACAACTGTCAATTGATTGGTTGAACCCTAAGGTATTCGTTTGTTCAATGTGAACAATTAACTATTTAAATTTAAAAAGTTATTGAATGTCAAAATTATGGCTATGTGTGTGCCTTCAGTAGCTATGCGTTTCTTTTTTTGAAAAGTATATATCAATATGAAATGTATGATATACAAAGCAAGTCTGCCAATACCACCTGGGTTGTCGCGGTGTATCAAGCCTCGTTCAGTAAGCTTACACCATCATGGTCACGCGTAGTCCGATCCTCAGTTATTCTTCATTACCGGAAAAGTTAATTCATCGTCGAAGAATAAATCTTCTGGGTCGTTTCTTGGGAAATCACTGACTGTCAGATAGTATCAAGCTTTGGCAGTTGAAAATTAACTTGTAGCCTGTCGATTATTTTACGTTCTCGCAAATATTCTGTCAAAGCGATGTAATCATATCAGTCTGGTATTAAGTTCAATCTTGAAGGTTAAAGTGCCTAAAGGTAATCGCGTTGTCTTCGTCAGATTATGGCAGTTGCCATCATCCTCATAGTAAGTTCGAGTTCTTAAAATTTAAGGTCACCATGCTGTCTTCGTCAGTTCACGGCGGTTACTATCGCCCTCAGCGTAAGTTCGAGTTCCGAAAATTGAAGGTCTTCGTGCTGTCTTCATCAGTTCATGGCGGTTACCATCATCCTCAGCGTAAGTTCGAGTTTTGAAGTTAACGACCGTTGAAGGTTATCGTGCTGGATTCAGTAAGGTATGGCGGGTGCCATCGACCTTGTGACGGTTCAATCTTCGAGGTTTGTAATTCTCTGCAGTCTTCTGTATTCTTCTACAATCTCGGGCTGTTGTAGTAGAAGAATTTACGAATTCTGGATGTACGGTGCCAACGTATAGCCGAGCCTGATCACACAGCAGTAGAGTGTATTCGAATCCTGGTCAAGTTGCGACAGAGTGTAGCCGGTTCGGCTTTTCTTACATTTGGCAGTTGCTGTCTTTGCGACAGATGCCTGGACAATATACGTCTATGTTACCTAGGACAGTTAGTCACTTATCCCTGGGGCCGGGTGTAAAAGTGGATGAAATATGTTGGCGTGACGTTATACTTCACATTTGTGTTCAAGCATGGTAAATTGGAATAACTTCTATTCCTTCAACCAACAACTCAGTAAACTGTGTAGGTAACGTAGCTAAGAGCCGAGAGCAGATAAATTTCATGACGTTGAAATTTAACAAAACAAGTCATTTAACGAAGCAAATTCAACCTCAACGTAAGGCAACACATCTTAACGCTCGTCCTTGGGGTTTTTCTTTCATTTCTTTCTTCTTCTGTTGTATATTTCTGATGGATTGATTCTTGCAGCATGATCTCAGTTGTTTAGCAAGTTGAAATGATCTATGTCATAATGGCAGTGATTGTTTTCTTTTGTCATCGACGAGTCTCATTGTCTAAAGACGTTATAGGTGTATTTTAATTATTTGATGGGTGCATACAGGGTTTCATTTCGTCAAGACGAAGTCAAGTTCATACTATCCACATTAATCCTCTGTCCTATCTCATTTTTCCACGGACAGAAATGTTAGGCTCCATGACCTAAGTATCGCCTAAGGTTAACGTAAGTAATTAAGTTCAAATGTCGTCTACAAATTTACCAATCAGGTCTACTCACATGCAAAAAGAGCTTATGGCGTTGTTATTAATTCTGTAGCCATCGAAGTGAAGAATTTCCATCTTCCAGTTCTGGATTGTGGTTGTGAGCAGCTGATCTGATGAATCAATGCAAGTAACCCTCAAACGTATGCGTCCATCATACACCGTTGTAATTATCCATGCTATAAGTATGTTGGCTTTTTGAGATCAGTTAATGGGAGAAACGTATACATTTTGCTTACTTCTTGATGTCTGGTTCACAAGTGACTCTACAATTTGATTGTTAGTTGCAGGGCAACCTAAAACGAATTAGTTACGTACTTTTCTTTATTTCCATAGAGGCTACCAATCATCTAGTAATTAACTATTACGCCTTTTCCTGTTCTTCGGTTTTGAGATTATCATTTAATTTGGGAGCTAATGACGTCATTGAGAGATCGCCATGTCTGGGTGGTAGTATACTGCCACACCTATCCTTCACAAAAGTTGACGGCAGATACTAGAGTTAACATGCTCAGCCAATGCAGCATTGTTCTCGCTTTTCTAAATATTTTGTGAAATCTCCCTGAAGGTAGAAGGATCATTATCCTTCTACTTACAACTCTGCCACGAGTAATCGTGTGCGAAGATAGACACCTTTGAAGACCCACATCAGTTACTCTTGAGTTTTGGCCAATGTTGGACCACTGCTGCAGAGCTACGGGGAAGTAAACCGTGACATAGTATTTAAATTTCGGTGTTCTAGTATTTAAATTCCTATGTTCTAGTATTCAAATTCCGATGTTCTAGTATTTAAATTCCTATGTTCTAGTATTTACATTCCGATGCTCTAGTACTAAAATCCGGTGTTCTAGTATTTAAATTCTGGTGTTCTAGTATTTAAATTCCGGTGTAAACTTTACTTTTTCTATCTTACAAAACGAGCGTCCGATTGGCTAAGCGGTTAGAGTGCTTTCCTCTCGCAGCACAGTTACCGGGTTTCGGGATCAAAACCTGAAAGCGTCACGCTCTAGTCTACCCAGCTCCTAATGGATACCTGACTGCACGTTAATTAGTGAGGTAAGGCAAAGGTAGCGAGGAAGAGACCTAGTCACTCCACCTCGTAAAATGCAAGACCTTGTTTGGTGAAGTCTAGAACACCTCACTCCCCTGCGACAGTTTCTGCTTTGGGACTAACTTTACTTTATATCCCACGAGACGCATGGCGTCATTGTTCTTCCAAAGCCCGCTTCGTACACCCGTCAGTTTAAAGTCAGATTTTCTCACGCCTGCACTTTAACAGTTTAAAACACACTTAATGCATGGTAGACTTACAACATTAAAATATTTCTTCAGCAAAGCTGCAACAATTTAATATACTACGATATTTTGTGTGTTTAATATACTGTCTATATATCCATTTTAGCACCAGGGTAAAAGTTAAAAACTTCACGTGACAGAAAGTTTTAAACAACCAACCAACCAACAGAGCTCACAATGCGATTAATGTTGTCGTTAAAACTCTTTCTATCCCAAGAGCCGTTTATTACGCACTTTAAATGTTAGTAAAATTCCCTCATGTGTGCACTGTACTTGATATAAAACAGACGTTAACTGTTGTATGTCAGACTTAATACACTTCAAGATAAATCTTCTTCGAGTTTTCAACGATTATTTAAAAATATATTACGAAATATCTTTTCTCATAAACGTGTGCATTTACTTACTTACTTACTTATTCGTTCCTCTTCTACCGTGAGGTGTAGAGGTTTGTAAGAGAGAGCGCCATACTATTCTATCGGCTGTCTTCCTCCTGGCTTGGTTCCATTCTAGTCCTCGGTCCTTCAAATATTGTCTAATTTTGTCCTCCCAGCGGACTTTGGGTCGTCCTGGAGGTCTGGATCTCTGGCTCTTAGTTTCCATGCTTGTCGTGGTAGCCGATCTTCTCCCATTCTGCAGACATGGCCAAACCATCTCATTTGGGACTGTTCTACTTGGGTCTGCAGGGGTTGGGTTTTTAGGCCTTGACGTATCGTCTGGTTTCGGACCATTTCTCTTCTTGTTACTTCAACCACCTTCCCCAGATACCTCATTTCTGAGGTTTGGATCTGGCTTTTGTGGGTTGTAGTCATTGCCCATGACTCGCATCCATACGTCAAGACTGGGACATAGGTGGAGCGGTATACAGCTATCTTCGTCTTCTTACCAACTTCTCTTTTGCTGAGGAATCCTCGATTTATGGCTTGAAAAAGTCTCCCAGCTGCTGCTCTTCGGGTAGCCAACTCTTCTTTGATGCCTCCTTTCCGGTCTATGACAGCTCCAAGGTATTTAAAGTGGTCGACCTGCTCCAGGGCCTGTTCTCCCAGCGTAATCTGATGTCTTCTTTCCTCTTGTGATATCACCATGGTTTTGTTTTCGAGCTGCTTATGATCATCCCTCTCTTTTCCAGCTCTTCCTTCCAGACTTGCAGGTTGGATTGAAGATGTGCCTCTGATTTAGCAATCAGGGCAACATCATCAGCAAATGCCAGCTCTGAAATACAGACCTGTCTCATCTTCCAGTACCCCACTGAATACTTTCCTGTCCTCTTCTTACTTGCCTTGATGACATCGTCCATGAGGAGTATGAAAAGATAATGTGACAGGATATCACCTTGTCTTTCACCAGTGGTGGTCCTGAATTCTTCTGACTTATGGTTTGCCGTCCTCTCATAATTTCTGCAAGACTTGTAGAAGCTCTGTATAGCACGAATCAGAGGTGATGGAATGTTCTTCCTTGCCAAACAGTCCCAGAGTTTGTTCCAGGGGACCTTGTCAAATGCCTTTTCCAGATCTAAAAAGCAAAGATGGATCTCACTCTTATACTCAAGAGCCTTTTCACTCAACTGTCTGAGTGTGAAGATTAGGTCTTGAGTACTTCGACAAGGAGTTATGGATATCGATGGCGACACGCTGCTTTACAGTGGTGTCCCCACATCTGAAAGAGCAAAAGGGGGCGTGGGTTGTATGTTTCCAAAAACCAAAGGGATAATATCAAGGAATGGAACTTTGTCTCAGAACGCATTATGGTCCTAAAACTAAAAGAAGGAGAAACCATAGTCAACCTTGTCATTGTGTGTGGGCCAAATGAAGATGAGCGAGCAGAGATCAAGGAGGAATTCTTCGAGCTGTTTCAGAGGTGTGCATTTACTACTTGTTTTAAAACATGAAGAAGCTAGCTTCCATGTGGTACCTGGTTAAAACCTAAACTGAGCATGGGACAGAAAGAGTTAATACCAGGATTTTCTTCAATGCTATGGAGATGTCTTACAGTTTGTTTTTCATTCATCACTACCTTTAGCTGCTCTATACACCTGGTCACTCAGTATTCATTAGTTTACATTGCTACCGTATGCCACCCACTGTCGTCCGCGCATCTGATCTCTTTCTAAATATTTTAACATTTTTTTTTTAGCTTAGAAGAAAATTTAAATATAAGAGTATTATTGCTTTGTTTAATTTATTTACCTAGATCCTGTCCTTTCTTAGATTCTAATGTCAATTTGACTCCGAGAAGTCCCGCGAACGTCAAGTACAAGTAAGGGGCCACTCACACATTACGTAATGAAACCTTTGACATTTTCAGCCTCCCATCCCCCTGTAACATGTGCTTAACAAAAACCCACACCATTTCAGAGCCACCGCACCAAAGCGTAACATCTCGGCACCAATTCTTTGTGTTACGTAATTTGTGAACGGCCCCTAACTTAATTCTACATATATGTGTAGGAAATGGCACAGGACAGGTAGACGTGACCTAAGTTTGTTGAAGGTTTTAGCACATTGGGAATCTGAATGGTGAAGATGATGGTGATATTTAAACAAGAAAATATACAAAAGAGAAGAACGCACGATGCACACAGTAACAGTTTACTAAATAACTATATCAACATACATGTTGTTATCGCTTTTAAGATAAACAACTGAAAACAAATGAATAGTAAAACAAGAATGTTAACTTTATCAAACGAAATATACATCGTACATATCTAACGTTTGCCACCGACAAAGTTACATGTGGTCATTTCTGTTGCTGAAGTACATGGTGTAGGTTTGTAGTTCATAAAAAGCCGTTGAGAAAGCAGAGAAACACATTTTGTAAAGATACTGATGTAGAAAAAAGGCATGGATATTTGTTAGATGGCACTACAAGTGTGAACTACACCTGTGTGTCTGAGATACAGCAATACATGGAGTGACGTATGCGATGAAAGTAGCAAAAAAGAGTGCGACATAACTTGCATTGTTAGCATGTGTCTTCTAGTTGCATGTGTGAACGGTGGTTTAGTTTTGATAGAGAGAAAGAATGTAGAAAAATGGTATGGATGGGTTTGGTTGCAGATTATTTGTCGTTAATGAAGGGAGATAAGATGTGTAAGATTAGGCTTTGTCTTAAGGGAAGTAACTTAGAATTAAGTCCATTACAGGTTTGAGTGAGTGAAAAAAAAAGTATGCACGAGAAAGTCGAGATGCGTAAACACATGTTAGGCGTGAACGAAGAAGGTTGGAACGGGGTTTTGACAGAGTCTGGTTTGAGACGCGCTAGGTGTAGGCAGGGAAAGGTGTTTTCTCTCAAGTGTGTAGTTAGATATTGAACGTGCTCAGCGTAAGATTTGATATTGTTGTATAAGATATATTCGGAGCACCAAAGTGTTTGAGTAAGAAAAAGTGTATTTCAAATGAAGAAACAAAACCAGGTACGTTTTGACATTTTGATTTATAACTAGCGTATGTAGCTCAGCAGACCAGGTCTGAGCAGAGGACAGTAAACAGATGAAATCTTGGTAAAAGTGACAGCCCTGGCGGTTAAGGCCAGTTTCTCGTATAGAGATATAACAAGAAGCATGGGAAAAGAAACATAAAATAAATAAGCAGTACAGAAGAACGACAGGAAGTTCTGTCTGAAGAAATATATGACATGTTCTATAGCTGGGACACGTAATAGTAAGAAGACAAGCAAAATGTATGTGCAAAATGGATACTGAGATTGTTTGAAACTGAAGATTTGTATTTTGCAAGACTGCCAACCTTGAAGAGAAAGGTTGGGCATACCATTTTTACTCAGTTATCAACGTATGTTAACTCTTAGTATACGAGCGGCCTTTTAGAAAGGCCGATGATCGATCCCCATCAATAGCGAAAATGTATAGGTGAATGCATGTTTAAAACCACTGAACAATTTAGTTACGTGCATAATATAGAGGTTTCATTTCTTCACAATTTGATATATAACACTTTATGTTATCTTTATAAATAAATTATTTAGTGCAGATCGATCATCGGCCTTTCTAAAAGGCCGCTCGTATACCAAGAGTTAATAAAGTTCTACCATTGATATTTTCACTGCTGTTTTGAGTGGTTTCGATTGATCAACAGTGGGTATGAGGAGGGGAGTATAGTCGGTCTGAGTGAAGGAAGTTTCTAGTATTCACGGTTACACCACACTAAACTGAAATGGTGCCAGTGACCAGCCTACACTAGAATAGTGCAAGAAACTTTTATAAAGAAAGACAGACTCCACTCAGATGTCAGTTTCGGCATCACATATTAGGTACGGTTGCGTCAAATATTTTCGTATCTAGCACTACAACGGTCACAGAGTATTTTGATGCACCTGACCAGCCCTATACAAGATAGAGTTGTAAGAGACTACAGACAGAAAGAAGGTCAAGTTCACTAAGAAGAGATTACACAGAAAGAAAGAATCCTGCGAGCGAAAAAACAAATCAAGACAAAACAGAAGTCAAGTAAAGTGAAGCGACATAAAAAACAACGAAGTCTATCCAAAGCATCACGAAGGTCAAGTTCATTAAGAAGATACAAATCGAAGGAATCCTGCGAGCTGAAGAAACAAAGCAAGACAACACAGAAGTCAAGACATCACGAAGGACAAGTGCACAAGAAGAATATAAAGAACAAAACAGTCTACATCATCCGACAACCGTCAGAATACAGGTACATGCATGAGATAACAATCTGAATGATCAACAGGCCCAACGCGCAAAAATAATAGTATACAGCCGTATAAGACAAAAATTGTGTTGATTAATTCTGAAATACTGGAGGAGCAAGTGTGTATCCCAATCAAGGAAAACAGATTATGTAACTGTTGCTGTCATTTTCGACGGAGTCATCTGTCAAGTTATTTGCTTATGTTTGTATCATAAGTATAATTGTGTCTTTACCTGCGATGTCAGGTTGATTAGGGGTTGTCTTCCCTTGTTTATTCATTCATTGTGTTTGACCTTTAGGGTCAGAGGTTGACAGTTCGGCGTAGGCCTATGGGAAGGTTTTTTAAGCGGGAGTGAGATATACTTCCGGGAAGCCGGGAGGTCCTGTTTTTCTGAAGGGACCAAGAGTCCATTGTTTTTCGGGGAGAATCTTCGAAGTAACTGCTATGGCAGTTTTCCCCCAGTGAATCTCTGTGCGTCGGGATGACGACAGAATTCCTTGTGATGTTCTGAGGATTCATTTGCCAGGTAATACCGACCTTTATGCATTATTACGCTTTTCGGTGGCAGAACATGTAAAGGATTACCTAGGGTGAACAGCAGCTCACTGATCCGCCATTTCAGAACTTATATATTTGTGCTCGAGGTAGCCATCCAAGACTGTTAGTCTTATATTGTCCAGAAATCCAGTGACGAAGATATATTGTGGGAGCCGCAGATTGGCGGAACTTCTATCTACAATAAGTATTACTGCAGGGTTGATGATAACCTATTTAACAGAAGTACACGGCCGACGTCAGGACGAGGCCTGTGCTTTCGGCTATTGTACTACAGCCTGATATGTGCAATTGGCGGGGAGTGCCAAGTTGCACCTGTGTGTCAACGTAACTAAGGCATCTGACGCGTTTAGTCAGAGACGCCAAGGGCGACGCTACGAACTGTCATTATTGAAGAACTTTGCTATTGACCATGCACGTCTATTCTGATGTTTACCTTTTTGAATGCCAAATGTATACCTATCGATGTCAGGTCAGCATGACCTTGTTACACTGACTGTTCCTGTTGATACTATGTGTGTTCCCGTCAATAAATGTCTTGAAACATGCCTGCAGTGTCAAAGCATCCTTGATTACTGCATGTGAGAGTATGGGTTGCAGGATCTACATCTATACGAGCCTAAACACATTCGCGCCTTCATTCGCACCCACACTCAATTCATCATACGCTCGCACTACACATCTAACCACATGTATACTGTCTTGGGCCAGTGATCACCTCAACAAGAAACAAAGACAGTTACATTTCTGGTGGACCAGTTACGTGGGCTCTTATGATACATTTCTTGTCGCCAATGTGGCCTAGAAACTTACATTTCTGATGGACCAGATCTGTGGGTTTAAAAAGAACAGAGCGAGCATTTGACATTATTGTTGACATTTATGGATCCAGAAATTTACATTCCTGGTTGGCTGTTACATGTATGATGTCTCCAGTTTTGTCGAGAAAGTTACAAGAAGGACAAGTACACATTACACTTCTGATCTGTGGGTCTAAGCTACACACGGGACAGCCGTAACACACAGCGCTAATTCTACACTTGCAAGTTTTGGCTACAACAGGACAGATATAGGTCATCAACGGTTGACCCAAATAAACAGTACGAGCATTTATATTATAATGCTACATAAAGCATAACAAGACATGTACTGAAGTTAACTACTAGGCATTTGCTACGTGGACCATAACTGCATAGAAGGCGGGTTCCTATTGTAAACAGTACTGCTGGTTGTTACACGTTTCATTCAACAACAGACTTTTCTAGGTCAGAGCATTCAAGCTACATTGTTGGAGGTCAAGTGTCTGTAAACAGTACGTGAAAATAGTAAACATTCAATGTGCAAGCCCTAATTTGAGAAGGTCATAGTAACTTTGGTTCGTGAATACCACTTTATGTTACAGTGGATTTGACGTTCAGTGCGCGTTTGACATTTCGTTTCTGTGTTCGCAAGGAGCAAGGAATTTATTTTAGTTTCAGCTGTGACTGAACTTATTCTGCAACACATTGAAATTGATTGCTATATGTTTATGTCACCTCTACTGTTTTTGTGTATTTTTCAGCGGGTTTTTCGGTTGGTGGGTCTTACGGTAAATATGCCACTTGATCGAGGCTTACTGTAAGCGTTCTGTAGGTGCAAATTTTCTTAATTTGGAAATTTGCTAGTGACAATTGGTCGCTATTGATGTTAGCTGTGATGTAATTGTACTTAACGTTGTTTTTGTAATATTTTGTCTGTTTTTCAGTTTTGATTGTCGATTTGTTTTGTTTGTATTCTGTAGGTCTCTCCTTTCTTGTGTATTTCTCTACACATTTTTGGTTAAAACAGTGTTGCCATTTGTATTGTTTTGTATTTTTGTCTTTGTATTTTTTTTTTGGTTGTACTACATTACTGTCATGCACAGTCTACATACACATACTTGGTCATGTTTTGATAATATTGATAAGGTAGACTCTTCATATAGAGTTTCTTAATAAAATAATATTATATAAGATATTTATACAAGTTCTTTGATAAAAGACTTGTTATCTACAAAGATTGAGACAAGGTGAAATACATATTCAAGTTCTTTATAAAAAAGACTTGTGCCCATAGTGAGTGGGATATAAGGGAATTTTTTTTCCACAGGTACTCAGGTGATTTTTTGGGTACATTATAAACAAGACTAAGAGTGTGAAAGAAAGTGAAGTGAGTATACAAGTCTATCATTTCAGACTTGTCTCCCATTAAAGTGGGATAATTTAATATATTTGCTTCTGCAAGTTACTGATCTCAGTAGACAAGATGTCTACATTGGACTACTTTATTACACAAGGGAGAGCCCTTGATAAGACTGGTCAACAGTTGGAACAATGGGCTGTTGCTCAGTATGACAAAGCATTAGCTGCAGAAGAAAAAAAAGCTCAGGCTGAAGAGAAAAGATTAGAAAGAGAAGCTGGTATTGCTGCTGAACAAAAGAAATTGCAGATGCAGGTGGAGGAAAGGAGATTTGAAGCTGAACAAAAGAGATTAGACAAAGAAGCTGAACAAAAGAGATTAGACAAAGAAGCTGAACAGAAGAGATTAGACAAAGAAGCTGCTGCAGAGGAGAGGAAAGCTCAAGCTGCTGCAGAGGAGAGGAAAGCTGAGGCTGAAATCAGAAAAATGGAACATG
This sequence comes from Oreohelix idahoensis, assembly GCA_024509875.1. NCBI lineage: Eukaryota > Metazoa > Mollusca > Gastropoda > Stylommatophora > Oreohelicidae > Oreohelix > Oreohelix idahoensis. The sequence goes on from JAMPIV010022063.1 coordinate 73,183, forward strand.
AGGAAAGAAAACAGAAGATGGAACTTGATGAAAAACTCGCAACTTTGGAGTTAGAGAAATTGAAATTGGCGAGTACGGGTGCTCAGCAAACAACTTCGAGTACGACAAGGGAGTTTGTTAGTAGGATTAAATTGCCTCATTTCAATCCTTTAAAGGATGACGTAGCAGATTATCTAGATAGATTCCAATTTTTGTGCGATACGCATAACATAAAAAAGGAAAAATATGTTGAACAACTGATGCCATTTTTTACAGGTGACACAGTGACTACTCTTATGACAATAGACGAACATGAGAGGACTAATTATGATGTTGTCAGGGCAGCATTGCTAAAAAAATATCAACTAAAACAAGAAGACTATCGTCTTCGTTTTAGGACAATGTTGCCAGAAAATGGAGTAGATTTCTCTGATTTTGTTACAAAGATACGTCGTACATTTACACGATGGGTTGAGTTGTCTCAGATTGAGAAAACATATGAAGGTCTAATGGACTTATTATTGCGAGATAAGGTTTTGTCATCTGTTAATGATTCTTTTCTTGCATTCCTTCATGAGCGTAAGCCTAAAAACTTAAAAGAAATGGAGGAATACTGTTGTCAGTATGCCACAGCACATCCCCATGCTACAGTTAGCAATTCTAAAGTGAAAGAAGGGTTGCCAGCTGCTTCGGCAACACCATATGGCCCTAATTTCAGAAAAAAAATTTCAGGGTGCTCAACAAAATTGGAATAGGGGAAGTAATCAAAATTACACTCAGAAGCGGAGTAATCCAACACATGATGGTTCTTCGTCTATGCAGTGGAGACAGGATGGTAGTTCTCGTAATTTTAGTGGTAATAATTTGAGACACTTTCGCAAAGGCTATCCAAATAATAACTATTCAAATTTTCGAGGTAATCATTCTCGACGTCAAGATTATGACGATGGTGAATTTAGAAACCGGGATTCAAACCGGAATGATGATTACAATAGGCAATATGATAACAATTACAGGGGAAATGATAGTCGAAATAATTACAGGGGAAATGATAATCGAGGCAGACCTAGGTTTAACAAGAAAAGACCTTACCAACAGGCAAACTCTGCACAACAAGAGTTTGATGGAGCCTGTAATACAGCAAATGATAGTGGTAACTCTAGGGCTATCACTGGTTGTGCTTTCGATTTTGGGAGAGCAACTGAATGCCCCCAATGCTTAACATTGTTTGACTCATCAACTGTATCTACGCTAAGTTGTGGTCACCCTCTTCCTGCTCTACCTGCTACAGTTGCGCATGATGGGAGAGGATCTCTCATCTTAGATAAAGGTCTAATAAATGATAGGCTAGTCTCAGTACTTTTCGATTCGGGATGTACTACCGTCGGGGTTAAGGAGTCTCTGATAGATCCTTGCTGTGCCACTGGAAAAACAATCAAATGTGTTACATTTGGTGGTACTATGGAAAGCTATCCTACTGCTATTATTAGGATTGACACTCCTTTCTTCACAGGAGATGTCCATGCATGTCTTCTTCCTAATCCTATTGCGGATCTTATAATCGGTCGTATTCATGGGGTTAAGGAATGCACCCCGCAACAAATTTCTAGTTGGGAAGAAAAAAACATTCAAACGGTCAATGCAGTGATGACAAGAGCTCAAGCTCTTAATCCCCCAACTTCATCTGATAATAGTAATGAAGTTGATAGCCAAGACGAGCACTTGGTGATTTCCCATGACTCGTTTGTTAAACGTCAAGAAGAGGATCCTTCTTTGAAGAAATACTTCCTTCTTGCAAAGAAAGGGGATCCCAATCAAAATACGAATCACAAATCGTATATTACTATGAAGAATGGTATATTGGTACGAATGGTACAACACTCGGACAAGTCTATGCATTCGCAAATTCTTGTGCCTAAGTGTATGAGAGCCTTAATTCTTCGGCATGCACACGATTCTCAGTGTGCGGGACACATGGGTTTTTCCAGAACTAAAACTAGAGTCCTTGCGTCATTCTTTTGGCCATTCGTGAATAAAGACATCCGAATTTATTGCCGATCTTGCAAAATTTGTCAAGAGGTCAAGTCTAGGGGTCCGAGACATGCTGCTCCTATTCAGGCTGCAGATATTCCGATTCGGCCGTTTCAGAAAATGGCTATAGACATCATTGGTCCGTTCAAAATTAAGTCAGCCAGAGGACACCAATTTATCCTCACTTGCGTGGACATGTGCACGCGTTGGCCAGAGGCTATTCCTCTGAAGAGCATATCAACTGTCGATATCGCTGATGCTCTTTGGCTCGTATTTTCTCGTCTGGGATTCCCCGGAGAAATACTGTCGGATCACGGCACTCAGTTAATTTCGGACGTTATGTCTCAGGTAATGGCTACGCTAGACATTAAAAGGTCTCTCAGTAGTATTTATCATCCAATGTCCAATGGATTGGTAGAACGTCTTAACAGGACACTAAAGAACTTACTTGGCAAGATAACGGAGGATCATCCTGAAGATTGGGACAGGGTTTTACCTGCAGTCCTCTTTGCCTATAGAGAGGTTCCCAACGAGCATACAGGGTTTTCTCCTTTCGAACTTGTCTTTGGCGCGCAACCGCGCGGGCCAATGTCCTTGTTACACGATTTGATAACTTCCGATAATATTGACGATGATACACAATCGTCATATGAATATGTTATAGCTCTTAGAGAAAAGATTATCGAATCGTGCAGGTTAGCAACTTCATCTTCCGAATTTGCGAAAGAAAAAGCTAGGCGATTTGCTAATAAGAAAAGACGCCTACGTCAACTTTGTCCTGGAGACAAAGCATATGTCTTACTGCCCTCAAGAGAGAATAGACTTCTCATTTCTTGGAAGGGTCCATACACTATAGTCTCGAAAATTTCTGATGTCGACTATATTGTCGATGTGGATGGAAGGCATAAAACCTTCCATATAAATATGCTAACAGAGTTTATTGAACGTCCAGACTATTTACAGCCTATTTTCCAGGCGACGGACGACTCTCCAGTTCAACATGGTCACATCTCATCCCTGTCCGTTATACAGGATGAGGAAACTATTTTTTCTGACGTGAACTTACCTCTTCCTGCGATTCCACTTACTTCAACGGAATCGTGGAGAGACGTTACAGTCTCTTCCAACTTGTCTTTTGAGGAACAGCGTCAAGTATCCTCTACGTTAAAATCATATCAGGATGTCCTTACCGACATTCCTGGACACACAGATGTCATAGAACATGACATCATACTTACTGATCGTAATCCGATCAGAGTAAGACCATACCCAATACCTATTCATTTTCAAGCACAAGTCGAGAAAGAATTGGATGAAATGATTCAACTACAAATAATTGAACCATCCACTTCAGCTTATTCTTCGTCGATAGTTATTGTTCGAAAGAAAGACAATAACATACGTCTTTGCGTTGATTATCGCAAATTAAATCAAGTTACGAAGTTCGATGCTGAACCTATGCCGTTATTAGATGATCTACTTATTAGTCGAAAGGTTATTGGCAAGTCCCATTGACGGAACACGCCAAACCTCTCACTGCTTTTTCGACACCTAGGGGTTTGTTTCAATGGAATTTTATGCCTTTCGGGCTTATGAACGCCCCAGCGACTTTCGTACGCATGATGCGACGAATTCTATCAGATCGTGCAGATGTCATTGCATATTTAGACGACATCTGTCTTTTCAGCGATACTTGGGAAGAACACTATGTGGGTCTAAAGGAATTGCTATCTACTCTACGTGAGCATAGATTGACTGCTAAACCCTCTAAAGCTTTTGTTGGGTTTAGTGAAATTTCCTTCCTAGGTCATCGAGTTGGTCATGGTCTGTTGAAGACAGAGGACCAAAACATTTCAAAGATATTAAATATCTCGGTTCCGAAGACAAAAAAGCAAGTGCGTAGTCTCTTGGGATTGATACAATTCTATGGAAGATTCATTGAGAATCTGTCCTCCATTATGGCACCACTTTCAACGTTATTGAAAAAAGGTTCTCCTAATATGGTGCGTTGGTCCCAAGAATGCCAATCTTCATTGGATCAGGTTAAGAATTTGTTCTCATCTCATCCTATCTTAAGACTACCGACGATTGATAAGACTTTTGTCCTTCGTAGTGATGCCTCTTCCACTGGCATTGGAGCGGCACTAATGCAGGAATATTCAGGAACTCTGCATCCTGTAATGTATATTTCTAGGAAGCTGAATGCGGCAGAAAGGAATTACTCGGTTTTGGACCGTGAATTGTTGGCTATGGTTTGGTCCATTCTTAAGCTACAAAGGTTCCTTCTGGGCGCGCATTTCTTTATGGAAACCGACCAAAAAGCTCTTACGGCTATGCAAAGTAAGGATTTGAAGAGCTCGAGATCTACTCGTTATGCTATTGCTCTTCAGCCTTTCCATTTCACGGTGCGAGCTATCCGTGGTTCGGATAATGTGATGGCGGACATATTGTCTAGATGCCCACATGATTCCAGTTAAATCTTGTGTCCTAGTTTTTCCTGATATATTTTCAGACTTAGGTCTGTCCTTAATATCATAATATGTTGTAATACAAATGTATTTGGATGATGTTTAGATAATGTAACAAATTTCATTTTGTCCATCCATCAGTGATATGTTGCTAAAATAGCATTGACATTTGTATATTGCTATGATTATATTATTTAGTAATGTTTGATATATGATTGGTATTGCCAGCAACTTAGGTTTCTTGAATGGTATCCCTTAGTTTGTTTGGCTTAAAGGAAATATTTTCTCCTATGTTGGGAGATGATTTGTACCCTCTTCTATTGTACCTGATATTAGGTTCATTGTTTGCATGAGCACAGAAGTGATACTGGTGCTATCTTGCTCATGAACATATTAAAAAAAAAAAAAATTGCATTTTTTTTTTACAGGGGGGTGGTAGTAATGTTGCTGTCATTTTCGACGGAGTCATCTGTCAAGTTATTTGCTTATGTTTGTATCATAAGTATAATTGTGTCTTTACCTGCGATGTCAGGTTGATTAGGGGTTGTCTTCCCTTGTTTATTCATTCATTGTGTTTGACCTTTAGGGTCAGAGGTTGACAGTTCGGCGTAGGCCTATGGGAAGGTTTTTTAAGCGGGAGTGAGATATACTTCCGGGAAGCCGGGAGGTCCTGTTTTTCTGAAGGGACCAAGAGTCCATTGTTTTTCGGGGAGAATCTTCGAAGTAACTGCTATGGCAGTTTTCCCCCAGTGAATCTCTGTGCGTCGGGATGACGACAGAATTCCTTGTGATGTTCTGAGGATTCATTTGCCAGGTAATACCGACCTTTATGCATTATTACGCTTTTCGGTGGCAGAACATGTAAAGGATTACCTAGGGTGAACAGCAGCTCACTGATCCGCCATTTCAGAACTTATATATTTGTGCTCGAGGTAGCCATCCAAGACTGTTAGTCTTATATTGTCCAGAAATCCAGTGACGAAGATATATTGTGGGAGCCGCAGATTGGCGGAACTTCTATCTACAATAAGTATTACTGCAGGGTTGATGATAACCTATTTAACAGAAGTACACGGCCGACGTCAGGACGAGGCCTGTGCTTTCGGCTATTGTACTACAGCCTGATATGTGCAATTGGCGGGGAGTGCCAAGTTGCACCTGTGTGTCAACGTAACTAAGGCATCTGACGCGTTTAGTCAGAGACGCCAAGGGCGACGCTACGAACTGTCATTATTGAAGAACTTTGCTATTGACCATGCACGTCTATTCTGATGTTTACCTTTTTGAATGCCAAATGTATACCTATCGATGTCAGGTCAGCATGACCTTGTTACACTGACTGTTCCTGTTGATACTATGTGTGTTCCCGTCAATAAATGTCTTGAAACATGCCTGCAGTGTCAAAGCATCCTTGATTACTGCATGTGAGAGTATGGGTTGCAGGATCTACATCTATACGAGCCTAAACACATTCGCGCCTTCATTCGCACCCACACTCAATTCATCATACGCTCGCACTACACATCTAACCACATGTATACTGTCTTGGGCCAGTGATCACCTCAACAAGAAAAAAAGACAGTTACAGTAACACATAAACATTTAGAAACAAATTAAGTTAATTATTAGTGTAGTCAGTTAAATTATGAGAATTAGATTGATAATTGTTTTGTAACTCATAAGAATTATAAGTATTGTACACAGATATTGGTTAATAATTCTCTTACAGGTCAACCAAGAGATTTATATTAATTTTTTACAGGTGTTTCTATTAACACTAACACTTACAGGTCAAGACAAGATGCAACAACAACAACAACTTACGGTGGGTTTAGATCCCAATGTGGCTGCTCTTGAGCAGGTAGCCAAGGCTATGACTGCCATTAGAAATGAAAGTAAGTTCCAGAATATCCGGAACAGTATAACACCATATTCAGGGAATCCTACTTTATGTAGAAAATGGTTGCTCGAGATACAAAGATATTGCACTTCGGTCAATATGGACCAAGGTGAGTACAAACAAGTTGCATATCTTTCCTCAGGTGGGTTAGTAGTAGGTTTCATAAGACGCAGGTTTGAAACTTTCCCAGACGAAACATGGGAGGAGTTTAGGAAAGAACTAATAAGGACGTATGCACAAATTACGGATGCATCGTATGCATGGACGCTGCTGAGGAGCATACAACATCAAGCAGAGGAACCCATTCAAATGTTCAGCGACAGGTTGTTAAACCTAGCGGAAGAAGTTTACCTGGGGCAACAAATTAACCAGCAAGAGGTGGAAAAACAGTTAGTGGGCATATTCGTCGATGAGTTGAATGGTATACCAATTAAATTACATCTCCTCAGGAAGGAAGGACATTGTCAACAAAGAAGGATAGAAAGACGAGGGAGAGGAATGGAAACGTTTTATAGGTCAAGGCAGGTGGACCGCAGGCAAAGCGTGTGTTATGCTTGCAATAGGCTGGGACATAAACAATTTGAGTGTAATTACAGACCACTACAGCCGCAGCACTCAGTACGAAGAGTTGAGACCGGTAATCCGACACGCACTAGACACACAGAAGCCTTGTCCGGTAACTGTACTCAATTCACTGGTCACAACAATACTCAATATAATTACAGACACAACCCGGGCGTCACAAATATTCGTGACAGAGTCCGACACACAAATATTTACACTCAGGGTACAGACGGACCAGCTCACTATGTGAGTGTGGTAAATAGGTCTCAACAGCATAGACAATGGGCCAGAGTACATCATCATAGGAATTGGTTTGACAAGGGAGGACGTCAAAAACAGACATGTCAAGAATACAGGAATAGGAAGATGAATTGGGATGGTTCAGTTATAAACAGGATGAAATATGAAAGGAGAAACATATATACAGATCGCGAAATTGGGAAATGGAAATGTAACCAATATCAAAATAAACAGGGACATAATAGAACATGGAATAACAGGGACAGGACACTCCCGACTTTCAACAGCAACTATGGATCAGGACATTGGGACAGCGTGAATAGGAGAAGAACTAGAATAGATTTGAGGAATTTTGTTGGAGACATCAGGAGAGGAGTCAAAGACAAGAAAATACAAATAAATGAAATTGAAAAACAAGAAAGAAAACAACGTATCCCTAAAAGAAGACAAGTAGCAACAGCAATCGAGCTAGCTCATAAACCAGACCCTTGCTCATGTATTGTCGAAATACACGGAAGGAGATATAGAGCATTGGTAGACTCAGGGGCTACTGTAAGCCTTATTAGGTTTGGACTTTATAAACAGATACGAGGCGTAGCTCAATACAGAAAGTCACAAAATACACTTACCTCGGTGTCAGGAGAAAACCTGAAAGTGATGGGAACAGCTATGGTGCAAATGAGAATTGGCAATATGATCGTGGAACACACGTTCACCATTGTGAAGGGGATGACGAGAAATATCATACTAGGACGTGATTTTCTGATAAAACATAAGGCTCAAGTACATTTTGATACTCACCAACTGAAGATACATGGCGAATGCATCAGGTTACAGGACGACGTATACATAGCGTCCATAATCCGAAACAGAACAACAGTTACGCTGCCATCGAATGAAGTCGGTATTGTTCAAGGCAAGTTGAAAAGATCCCCATATTTCAACCAAGGACAAACGGTCTTAACACTCGACTGGGAAGATGGAGATATACTAGATGAACCCGGACTAGAAATGGTAGAAGGAATAGTACAAATTGGAAAAAGACAACAATTTCCAACGATGATTATAAACACCACGGGAAAAACAGTTAGAATACCAAGAGGATTTGTATTAGGAAGGGTACAACTGATGGAAGGTCAGGAAGGAAATATGGAATACCAAGAAAAGCACCAAATACAAGAAACTATGAACAATAACAACGCGCGTCAGAGACAAAATCGGAAACCACAAACAGTGGTGGTACCACAACATAGAGTTAACAACAAGATATACAGAGAGCAGAAGAAAGTGGAAACAAGGAAGCAGGACAAGATAGAAATCAAGGAAGATGTATGCACACCATTCAGACTCAATGCAGTGTTAAGAGAGAAAAAGCACACAAAAGAGAATGGAATACAGAGAGTTAACGGTGTAACAGAAAAGATGGAAAAGATCAAAATACCTCAACCAAGTATGGAGCAGTTGAGGAAAGAAATAAAAGCCATCCTTGGAAGAACTAAACCAGACATCGTGGTACTAAAGGAGGTGCAGAAAATTCTGGAAGAAAAGTTTGATATAGACTTATCACAAAGAAAGGAAGAAATCTACAAGCTTGTCGTAGATGAAATAGAGGAAGATAGACCGATGGATATAAGAGGCTATATAAGGAGCCATTGTATGTATAGTATGAGAGGCAGTGTTCAAGAAAGATGTACACGGATTCTCAATAACACACCACACTACACGGAAGGACATAAACAACATAACAATACACATGAACGGATAGGAACACGTAGAATTGAAGCAACACAAAAGGATAGTGACTGGAAGGAGTCTAACAGGATAGGAGACAACTGGAGAGTAGGATGGGAAGATGACTATGGAGAAACATCAACTGGTAGTCAGAGTCGCACAATGGCAGGAAGAACACACGTCCATGCAGAACCAGAAACAACATCTGATCGGTTAACCCCAACCCCCCAAGTCTTACACAGCGAACAAGAAGAGATGGGCACATATAGGCCAGAAGAAGACAGGATACAAGTATGGCAGGATACAGAGAGTAAACAGTACAATGAGATTCTAGAAGATACGACAGGAATAAGGAAACAATGGAATAATATTGAAACAGAAATAGATGCACCGTACAAACATACGAGAGCTGCAGAACAAAGAAACAGAGCACAGGAGCAGCAGCTATTGAAACGAAAGGAACAACAGATAGAGACTAAACAACAAAGTGGTGCAAGTCAAACTCAGAATATAGAGGACACACCAGCTAAAGATTCAGATACGCAGGAAGAGATGGAGGAAGAAAATATAAGAGGGATGAAGAGACAGCGGTCGTCGTCATCAGACGATTCAGAGGATTACAGAAGGCGTCTAGCAAAGTTGAGACATGTAGAAGAGGTCAGACTAAAGAGGAAGAATAAAGTAAGAAATAGTAGTGTAGCGGAGATGAAGGACATACGGGCAATTGTTCAATATATGGACAGGAAATTTGAAGAATTGGAAAAGGAGAAATGTAGTCATAGAGAAGTGCAAGAAGAACAAGATAGAAAGACCAAGGGAACGGGTCAATGGTATATAGACAGTGTCGACCAAGGAAGGTCGAGGAAAAACAAAGAGGAAGAAGGAAATAAAGATAGAACAAAAATAGAACAGTTAACTGCACTTTGCGCAGATTTAGAGAAGAAGTTGGAAGAGTTAGAAAGCAAACAGGAAATCAATAGAGATGCATCAGAGAAAAAGGAAGATGTCACAGCACCTTGGGCAGGGGATGATAGAAGGGAAGCCATAGAGAAGACGACGCAGAAAGTAGAAGAAGTTAAGAAACATGAAAGTAGTAGAAGTGCAGATCGACGAGAATACCGATCTAAGAGTAGAGATACTGAGGAGGCAAGTAGGGATACGGATCGAAGAGATTTCCGATCCAAGAGCCGAGATAGGCTGAGAAATAGAAGGGAGGATAGAAGAGATACGGGTCGACGGGAATACCTATCCAAGAGTCCAGAGGGATTAGATACACAGAGAAATAGAACACATACAGATCGAGGGAATTACCGATCTAAGAGCCGGGAGGCTAGAAAGGAGGAAGACAGAGGAAATACGGATCGAAGGGAGTACCGATCCAAGAGCCGAGAGGCTAGAAAGGGAGATAGAAATAGGAGTAGTAGTATGAGAGATACTAGGAGTACAAGTCGAGGTAGAGACAAATTAAAGAGTACAGGGAGTACGAGAAGGGAAGAAATGGAAGATAGAGGGAAACCGAGGCAAACGGTTGACGGAGTAAGAAGTAAGGAGGTCGAGAGAAACTCGAGAGATACACGAGATACAGAGGTGGAGAGGAAGCAAAGTGTTGACGAGGTTAGACGAAAAGAGGAGACTCAAGATTTGGATAAACAGATAGAGTTAGAAGCTCTTAGAGCCAGAGAGGCTAGGATGATGGAAATGCTAAAATTGATGAATACGTTAGCATAGGAGGAGGCTATGGGAGGAGACATAGCATATGTTATATGGAACAAGATGGCGGCGGTTGCTAGTCTTAAAAAGACAAGTATGATTGGTCCATACCGCACTTAAGAAGTAAACTGGGTACACCTGACCAATAGGGTACTGCAGTAGAGGAGACGAGGGAAGGAGATGTAAGAAGTAGATTAGAGGCCATGGTAGTATGGCGGAAATTATGTGAAACGCCGTGGTGACGACGGCAGGAATAGTGCAGACTGAGATTTTGGTGAGGCCATGGAGGAGGACGGCAGTTATGGAGCAATATGAGGTATGGAGGTACGGAGTAATATGGGGGTGGAGATTTTGAGGAGGCCATGCAAAAGGATGGCAGAAACATGGAGTATTATGGTGAAATGGGAGAAATATGGAGTTATATATTTTGAGCAGTCGTAGAGGAAGACGGAAGGAATAATAGAGATTTTGAGATTTTGAGAAACCGTTGAGGAGGACGGCGGTTGTATGGGGTTTTCTGGGAGAAATATGGAGAAATAAGGGAAAATGAGATTTTGGGAAGCCGTGGAGCAGGACGGCAGAAAGATGGAGAGATATGAAGTATTATGGAGTAATATGGAGACTGAGATGTTGAAGACGTAGAGGAGGACGGCAGTGATGATGAGAGGTGTTGGGAGATGGACGGAGTTGTTGTTGAGAAATTGGACAGCACAGTTCCAGAGAGGGAACGAGAGGTAGAGGAGATTAAAAAAAAAGTAGAAAATTGCAGCGGGAGTCTAGTTGTTTGGAAACTAGATGCAATCGTTCTACACTGAACATAAAGTAAGCTGAGTAGGTCCGAACGATGGACTACTGCAGTGGTGGAAGAGAAGAGGAAAGAGGCAGGGAAGCCATAGATTAAGGGAGAGAGACGTAGATGGGAGGAATGGAGAAGTCACAGAGAGGAGACGAAAGGGAATTACGAGACAACTAAAGGAGTATTGGAGAAACTATAGAGAATATGGCGGTAGATGAGGGCCATAGGGAAATGGCGAAGATATAGAGAAAATTGGATAATTAGAAGTGATAATCTAGAGGGAGCTGACAACGGAGTTGAGGAAGATGGAGATTTTTTTTTTGGCAGTTGCCAGAGTCTGGTGAAGACTTTGTGGGAAGCGAGGCTTCTCCAAGTTATAAGAAATGGAGGTTATAGGGAGATAATAAGGAAGAATAATGAGAGATAGAAAAACTAAGGAAATGAGAATAGGGGAGAGAATAATTATGTTGAGGAAACAGTACACATTGTATATGGTTACGGGTTTCTTTTAACCACAAGGGAAGATGGAAATGAAATGTAGATAACGTAGGAAAGATATGCAACTAAGTAGAACGATTAATGAGATAGGCAGAAATTCAAGATAATTCGCTTAGGCGGGATAATAAACTTGGGAGTAGAGATAAAAGGGATGGTAAATGGCTAATGAAGTTAGAAAGGTCTAGTAAGAGTCGTAAAGGAGCAAACGACAAGGTGTACTATGAAATGAATTCCATTATGTATAAGTTGTAACATGAAAAGAGTTGTATTCAGTAAAATGTATACTATGAAAACAGTTCCAGGATGGAAAATGTATACTATGAAATGGAAATTGTAGACAGGAAGATGAGTGAGGTTGATTAGAAGTGGAGAATGGTGGGTCTCATTGGGACAGATGTTGAGGAAGAGAGGGATGGAATTGGTAGTAGAAGAGGGAAGGAAGAGAGTGAGTGGAGATTTTTCGGGAAATTTTCTCTGTGAGACAAATTTTTTTTTAAGGGGGGGAGATGTGTGAACGGTGGTTTAGTTTTGATAGAGAGAAAGAATGTAGAAAAATGGTATGGATGGGTTTGGTTGCAGAGTATTTGTCGTTAATGAAGGGAGATAAGATGTGTAAGATTAGGCTTTGTCTTAAGGGAAGTAACTTAGAATTAAGTCCATTACAGGTTTGAGTGAGTGAAAAAAAAAGTATGCACGAGAAAGTCGAGATGCGTAAACACATGTTAGGCGTGAACGAAGAAGGTTGGAACGGGGTTTTGACAGAGTCTGGTTTGAGACGCACTAGGTGTAGGCAGGGAAAGGTGTTTTCTCTCAAGTGTGTAGTTAGATATTGAACGTGCTCAGCGTAAGATTTGATATTGTTGTATAAGATATATTCGGAGCACCAAAGTGTTTGTGTAAGAAAAAGTGTATTTCAAATGAAGAAACAAAACCAGGTACGTTTTGACATTTTGATTTATAACTAGCGTATGTAGCTCAGCAGACCAGGTCTGAGCAGAGGACAGTAAACAGATGAAATCTTGGTAAAAGTGACAGCCCTGGCGGTTAAGGCCAGTTTCTCGTATAGAGATATAACAAGAAGCATGGGAAAAGAAACATAAAATAAATAAGCAATACAGAAGAACGACAGGAAGTTCTGTCTGAAGAAATATATGACATGTTCTATAGCTGGGACACGTAATAGTAAGAAGACAAGCAAAATGTATGTGCAAAATGGATACTGAGATTGTTTGAAACTGAAGATTGTATTTTGCAAGACTGCCAACCTTGAAGAGAAAGGTTGGGCATACCATTTTTACTCAGTTATCAACGTATGTTAATAAAGTTCTACCATTGATATTTTCACTGCTGTTTTGAGTGGTATCGATTGATCAACAGTGGGTATGAGGAGGGGAGTATAGTCGGTCTGAGTGAAGGAAGTTTCTAGTGTTTACTTTACAACACACTATCTACTGAAAGGGCAGTGGTCCGAATCTTGCAATACGACTCACGGCTACACATGGTATAAGACTAGAGGCGAAACCGGAATTCAACAGAACGATCAAGTAACGTTATAAAAAAGTGCTTTCCCTTTAGTTTTTATTTAACATACGAAGTACCATAAAGCAAGATACTTCAGGCTATATTAAAGGATCATACTAACTATTGAACTTCGGAACGACAGGGAAAGGGGTGAGAGATTGTATTTGTTTTACAGTAAACTGCAGGAAAATTGAATGACAAATAAAAAAAAAAAAAACATCTTTTTTTCTGCATCAACGTCAACATATCCCAGTAGCAAATTAAAAAAAAATTGAACTTACTGTAAGCGAGGAACATGTACCGGACAATAAAAAAAATTGTCAGATAAACACAGTTCAAGTGAATCAATAAAATCTTCCCGGCCAGCTAGGCATCCCCAAAAAGGATAGTGTGATTCGCTTGTATAGCTAGGCGGGGTTGTCGTAGGAAGGTCCGGGGTTCGAATCCTGGGTAAGCCACTCACGTCTGTTGTTTTTCTGTTGTCTAGTGTTCTACTTCTTTATTTCTTACGAGTGCCTGAAAACATACCTTTATGTTTGTCTAATATTTATTTACTGTTTACAGGCCTCGGGTGTCCCTTCCTTATATGTTATAAAGGTTTATACAATACCAGAAACCTACCCTCTGTTCTATACTACTGTTCTTAAGTCTTCTATCATTTACTAGACACAGTATCAAGGTCTTTGTCTTGTGTGGACTGACATATACTGTATAATAGGGGAACGACAGAAGTGATTGCGTCATTAATAACGCTAAGCTGCCCATTGTAAACTTCCGGTGTTGTCTTTTGTTTCGCACTAATGACCGGTCAGTAAAGCATCTTTTTTTGGGGATGCCTAGCTGGCCAAGAGGATAGTGTGATTCGCTTGTATAGCTAGGCGGGGTTGTCGTACGGAAGGTCCGGGGTTCGAATCCTGGGTAAGCCACTCACGTCTGTTGTTTTTCTGTTGTCTAGTGTTCTACTTCTTTATTTCTTACGAGTGCCTGAAAACATACCTTTATGTTTATCTAATATTTATTTACTAAAATCTTCTAATGGTTAACTTTACATATATACACACAGTGGTTTCTATTCTTACACTCCTTTTTTTGCATAACGCGATACCTGCACTTGACTTTACTCACAGAATGCCTGAACAAGTGCATTTCCACATGCTTTTGTAGTGGTGGTTTCTATAGCAACTGGTTTGACATAATGAGACTGCCAGCCTTATGCACAGTCTCACACTAATAGCTCCTCGGTTACGACATGCTTGAGAGAGCATGTACTCTTATTTTCCGTGCTCTTTTTATTTCCACAGAGCCCCGGGAACCACACGAGATGAGCACTCTGATTGTGAATTATGAAATATGCAGCCAACGAGAACTAGAATTACTAAATCAAAGAAAGTAATAATTTACACTTGAAATGAGAATCAACAAATGTACCCATTAAGTGAAACTCAGAAAATCTACACGATGAATTCAAATACACATTTACACTCTGAGTTAGAATCATAAATGGATTAAATAAACGAGGATGAATAAATCCACTCCGTGAATGATAATTGTTGTACTTAATGAATGTTAATAAATATGCACAATGTAAGATAGTAAATGTAATAATGAATGAAATAAATGTGCTCCATAATTGGCAATAAATCTACTTAATGAATGGTAACAAATGTACTCAATAAATGGTAATAAATGCACTCAGTGAATCAATGTACTCAATAAATGGCGTAGTAGTAAATGTAATAAATGAATGGTAATAAATATACTACAATAAGTGTACTCAGTGAATGGTAATAAATGTACTACAATAAATGTACTTAATAAATGGTAACAAATGCACTCAATAAATTTACTTAATAAATGGTAATAAATGTACTACAATAAATGTACTTAATAAATTGTAACAAATGCACTCAATAAATGTACTTAATAAATGGTAATAAATGTACTACAACAAATGTACTACAATAAATGTACTTAATAAATTGTAACAAATGTACTCAATAAATTTACTTAATAAATGGTAACAAATGTACTCAATAAATGTCTCAATTAATGGTAATAAATGTACTCAATAAATGTACGTAGTGAATGGTAATAAATGCACTCAATAAATTGTGATAAATGTACTTAATAGATGATAATACATGAACTAAATTAATGATAATAAACTTTCTGATTAACAGTAATAAATGTACTTAGTGAATTGTAATAATTCAATAACTACCATTTACGAGTGTAAATGTAAAAAAAAAAGAATAAAACACATGAGATATCGCATAAATCACCGAAGCATGTTAATATCAATTAAATAACTTGTAAATGATATCAACGTGTTTCAAGATGATATGGTATAACTAATAATAATAATAAATGTGATTTTAAATTATTAAAGTGACATGTCATGTGGAATAGCTATATTCCGTCAGGTGAAATAAGAAAATGGTTTAGTAACAAGTAATTTACAAATCATCATTTAATCCTAATCATCATTGGTCATACTAAATCGCTTTCTGAATGTTTGTTTGTTCTAACTCCAAATTTTTAAGTGTTCATTAATTTTAGGAAAAGGGCATAATAAATCTACAATATAACGTGTCAATTATGATGATTATACCCCCTTTGAAGTGTACATGAATTATATTTTCTTCGATCACCAATACTTTCTAAGATAGCCATAAACTAAAGAATGTCCTTTTTCTCAAAATATCATCGTTATAAAGCTGGAACAAATAAGCACTTTGGTCGCGAATTGTTTTTGAGTACACGCCACCACCACCGTCTTACTCGTCCTTCATTTATATACTTGTGTTCATTCATTCGTTTTTCACTCATGACACGCCGACATATTCGAATAAAGGTAATACATAGTTTATTCATGGGAATGCTCACAACTGTTAAATATAATGAACTGCGAGTTACTGTACTCTTTTTTCTTTTCTTTTCATTAAAAAAAAAAAAATTAAAATAAAAAAACAAAACTTCCGGGATATAATAAACGAGTAAAAGAGAAAGCCGCAATGTCGCGTGAAAGTATAGAGCTGCTCACTTATTGCAGAGATCATACATTATTGCAGAGATGATAAATTATTGTGGAGACGATAAAATGTTATAAAAAATTCTAAATTGTAATATATAACTCAGATTAGCACAGATGAGAAGATACTTTAAAGCTGTGTTAGAATCTAATCTATATTTTTGGAACGTCTGTCGTTCGACGATAACAAAAACAGGGGACGCAACAATGTTATTGGGATAGAAAGTTAGATATTAATTGTATTGTTTCCCTTAACATTAATCGGGTCACTATTTCAACGGATTTCCCATTTTAAAAAAAGGATTCAACAAGATCAGGGGTCACCATTTTGCTATTTAACCCTCCCCCCCCCCTACCCCCACCCCCCACCCCACAAAAAAGTAAGAGGACATGACTGGAGTAGATGTGCTGGAGGTCAGAGGGACTATGGCGGACATTATTGGAGTGGATGTGCTAGGAATGAGAGGTATGGTATAGGACACGATTGAGTGGATGTGCTGGAGGTGAGAAGTACAATGGTGGACATGATTGGAGTAGATGTGCCGGAGGTGAGAGGTATGGTTGAGGACATGATTGGAGTAGATGTGGTCGTGAGTGGTACAATGGAGAACATGACTGGAGTAGATATGCTGGAGACGAGATGTATAGTTGTCATTGGGTTAATCCGAGAATTAACCATGGAAGGTTGGTCTTGGTTGCTCAGATACTAATGGTGGCTCAGATGAACCGCAACCAGTGTCACGGTGACTGATAATTTATTTTTCCATCACGTCCCAATTTATTACTCTTTTAATGTTCTGGTTTCCTCGACATTTTGTATTTTCTTTTCTTTCGGAGTCTACCTGCGTGGCCCATTATTCCCTTTTCTCATACCCCACCCCGCGGTTTGTTTACGTTCTGGCCTTTAGAACTAATTCTCCACTGGCCAGCAGCGGTCAGCTAACGATAATGTTACCTAAGCGCACCTGGTGTGTCTGACCAGAAGAATATCTCTTGCGCTCAAAGTGTTTGATCGCTAGCGGGAGGTAACTTTTGCGGTTGGGAAAACAGGTTTGATCTTCGATTCAGGGGGAGATAAAACGCGCGGTTGGTCTCTGTGGTTTTGCCCCTTAGACGAGTTAGAAATCATAATATTATGTATTGTCTATCTGGGTGGGCGGGGGGAAGAGAACTTTCTCGCGGTTGTTGTCTCTGATGTAGTCTCTAGAATCACATTGGTCTTACTAAATATTACGCTATACACCATGCATCTGTGGGAAACAGGCTATGCCAGGTGTCCGGGTAGCGTCATTTGTAGACTATAAATCTAGAGAGTTTACTCAGGCAGACACACTCGTAAAATATTTCCTGCCCGAGAGGACCACAATGAGAATAAGGCAGACGATAACACAGAACTAATGTTATTTGCCTATGTTCTCGGCATTTCTCGGGGTGAGTAGACATCTATTATAATATATATATTCATGGTAGCTTTTTATATATATCTGATAGGAATGTGACTTGAATTCATTTTTGAGGATTTCTCCCGGTATTTAATTCAGTGATAGTGTTGCGCCGTCTACAGCCTTAGTTAAACGAGTGACGAAACAGTCAGGTGTCAGTGTTATTTTTTTCCCATGGGTTAAAGGTAAACTTACGATAACAGATACTCACTAGGCGTAGAATCAGTCAGTAGATGCTTATCATGGGTTAAGAGTAGGCTAAAATAACTGTCATTACTGTAAGGAAATGTCAGAGGTGTGGATTGTTCACTTAAAACTGAATACTGAGATGCAGGCACTATAACTCTGAATTATAGGAGATAGTCCCTTATTCCTTTCTGATAGAAACTTCTAGTGGTTGGGTGTGGAATCATGATATGCCGACTTGTATAGCTAGACACTAGTTATAACTTTCACAGAAAGCAGTCACCAGCCATAGAAAACATTATATCTTATGATTCAGTCACACCTGTATTGTTATAGCAAGAACATTGCATTTTCTATGTATCCACTTGTGGGATGTTAATATTTTTCCCCAAGGAGGCATATCATTTATTTTGTAATGTCAAATGCTGTAATCTGTTTATGTAAATTCATTTAAATGTTGTAAGATGAATAGCATATCCACTCAGCTGTAACTACAGGGTTAGGTTTCCTGTATGTTGAGTTGGGGGAAGAGGAGCAGATTTTGCTGTCAGAACATTTACTGACAGGTACATGTGTGTACAAAATATATTAGCCTATGCGGGCGCACGCGGATAATTGATAGAGTGGAAGGAACAGGAGACTTATGTGGTTAAAGACTGCCCTAAACTATCATAGCAAGGATTACAATAATTTAAATCCCATAGGGGAGTATAACTGTTTGTATAACGTTAGTGTAATTTTATTGTTTGCTTGATGTAAAGGTCGTCTTTTTGGGTCTCAGTTTCAGGACATACTTACTACTTACTGCATTTGCCATAGAAAGAGTCCAGTCAGGCGACGAACATAACATTCTCATCGCTCTCACGGCTCCTGAACGCAATTTGCACTATGAGTCGTCACCCCCAATACCTGAAACAAAACCCTTTTGTCAACGCCATTCTCTCTAACGGAAAATTAAGCTCACGCAGTGTGCAACGAGCCAACGCAAAATCTGAAATCGTAGTGCAGTAGTAGTTTCCTACTCGCCTTTGGATTACCAGTCAGAGCATTGCGACTTTCAACCTATCAAGACGCCCAGCGCCTATAGCAGAATTTAATATCACCAGACTTTGTGTGCTTAAACGGAGCACTCAGTCAAATCACAGTCAAGCCAGCCCAAACCGGAATTACTACCAAGTACGCAAGAAAAATTCTAGCGCCGGATAAGAGCGCATGGGACCCTTTGTCCTCAAGTAACTTCGTCTTGTGTGTATTTCTGGGTTAGGTAAAACCTCGCACTTATGAGCGGTCAGCCGGAGATAGACAGAGTCTTCCAGTCCCCCTCGCGCAATTAGGGGTCACCAACGATTAGCACCTACAGGAAAGTTATGTATGTTATTCCATCACCTTGAAGGATATCTACACGTAAGACACTTTCTGGAGCTAGCGCATTTGGTCCCACGAAAGCGGACAGACTGACACTCTATTTATTTATCTCTCTGTGTTCTACAGGTTTTATGTTGGTGGTCTGTGTGTTCGTTGGTGTGTATGTGCATATTTGTGATTATTGATGTAATTTTTATGTTGTTTGTGCTGATATGCATTATTTTCATACATTTCTTCTTTAATAAATTTTACTCATTTATTAATGCGCTGTTCACGACCTTTTTCATCCATAATTAACATTTTCAAGCTCTTTACTATAGTCTCTATTTAGGATCAGAGAAAAGAGGAAGAGCAGGCGGTGCTTAGACTATATAAGTGTGTTGAGGCTTGGAGAGAGAGATAACGTTTTGTCTTCTTCTTCCAGGTTTGTCTCAAGTCCACCTCCTATTTACACCTTATCTATGTGTAATCTATAACTCTGCCAGTCCACTATCATTGTCGATTTTACTACTATTGTCCAACTCGACAAATACTCTTACACTTTAACTCAACCACGACAACCAGGTATTAGCTCAGTTAATTTTATTTTACTCGGGCAATGCTGGTTATATATGAAAGAGAAGCTGTGAGACTTGCAACAATTATAAATCAAACACTAGTTCTTCGTTGTTTAAAAATGATACGTATGTTGGTAGCTCTGTGTTGCGTCTTAATTATAAATGATATCCTAATTCTGAGTTGTGTCGAAATTATAAATGAGACAATAACTCTAAGTTTTATAGAAAGTAATAATTGCAACTTGGAGTGTGTTGCATTGAAAATAATAGTGGCAATCTTGACTGTATTGTATACAAAGTAATAGTTGCAATCCGGCGTAAGTTGTATAGAAAGTAATAGTAATAATCTGGAGTATGTTGTATAGATGTGATCTGGAGTGTGTTGTGTAGAAAGTAATAGTTGTAATCTAGAGTGTGTTGTGTAGAAAGTAATAGTTGTGATCTAGAGTGTGTTGTGTAAAAAGTAATAGTTGTAATCAGGAGTATGTTGTATAAAAGTAATGGTTGTGATCTGGAATGTGTTGTGTAGAAAGTAATAGTTGTAATCTAGAGTGTGTTGTGTAGAAAACATAGTTGTGATCTAGAGTGTGGTGTAGAAAGTAATAGTAATAATCTGGAGTATCTTTCACAGAAGTAAAAGTTGTGATCTGAAGTGTGTTGTGTAGAAAGCACTGGCTAACAAAAAAAAATTTTTTTTTCTTTCTTTAACATTTCTATGTTTTTCTGGTCAATTTTAATGCGCTGTTTTTAAATCTGCAAACCGTTTTTCTCTATCAGGTCGGGATCTTTAGAAATACACAATTGAAGTTTTTTAACAACGCATACAGTATTACAACATCATTCGTACAAGAAGTATAACAGTTATGTAGGCATGAATTTCTTTGCAGTCGACTTTCGTCGGTGAATGGCATGTGGTACATCGCGATGAAGCATCCAACAATAATCAGCAAGCATGGTCACACTCCACCATCCTTGATAACGTGACTCAATTACGGCGACATCTTGATGGAATCGTTCTCCATGTTCATCGCTAACTTCGCCAAGGTTGTCAGGGAAAAAGTCAAGATGCGAATCGAGCAAATGGATTTTGAGGGACATGTTACAGCCCATAATTCTGTATGCATCTATGCACTGCTTAACAATATGCACATAGTCGACAGATTTGTGATTTCCCAGAAAGTTATCGACGATCGATTTGAATGCCATCCATGAGCGAAGTTCACTACCATGTAACAAGTTCTCGAATTGTTTGTCTGCAATAACTTTCCTAATCTGAGGTCCTACAAAGATACCTTCCTTTATCTTTGCATCGCTAACTTGCGGAAACCTTTCTCGAAAATAAGTGAAAGCTTTGCTCTTTTATCTAACGCTTTTACGAAATTCTTCATGAGTCCCAACTTTATATGTAACGTTGGTAAAATGATGTCTTTGTTAACTAATGGCTCGTGTATTACATTTTTATGCCCGAGCTGCATACGATCCCTGATAGGCCACACCTTTCTTGCATAATGTTCCTGTCTGTTGCGGCTGTCCCATTCACATAGGAAGCAACAAAATTTAGTATACCCAGTCTGCATGCCCGTGAGAATTGCAATGACCTTTAGGTCTCCACACATCCGCCATTGGTAGTCATTGTACTTTATTTTTGCCAAAAGTATAGCCATATTGTCATAAGTTTCTTTCATATGAACAGAGTAGGCGACTGGAATTGATGAAAATAAATTTCCGTTATGCAATAACACGGCTTTTAGACTAATCTTGGAAGAGTCGATGAAAAGTCGCCATTCGTTGACTATGTGCTCATGACCGAGGTGCACCATTAGACCGTTTACATCTTTGCAATAGCAAATGTCATCATCCGCTTGTCCTTTGGTAAGAGCGAGACTACGTATTAGATCTGAAAGTTCTGAATGGTTAATTAAGTGAACACCATCATTCACTGGTATATAATCCAAGTCAGAATTAGTTTCTAAAGCAGGTAAACTATCACTTTCTGATGGTTCATTCACGTCCAACGGATATTGTTCTGGTGGAACTGGGATCGGACAGGTGATTGGATCATGAGGCACTGGTTTCGAAAACGATTCAATATTTGGATAAACCAGACTTTCTAGTTTTAAAAGTGAAACCATAGATATTTGTCAAGCAGAAGTAACAATCAGTAGCGTGATTTGTCGGTTCACTCCATATTACTGGCACTCCAAAAGGCATGAGACTTATGCTTCAGCGATTTTCGTAACCAACCTGCCAATGTATTTGCACAAGTCGAACAAACTGCATTTGGCTTCCAAGATTTATTTGCATCATCAACTTTCGAATCGAAATAAAGTTCATATGCTTTCTTTAGTAATGGTGTAAAGTTTTTCTGGTGAACACGATCAGTAAAATATCCGCACACGTAACAGAACAGATCAGTCGAATTTCTACAACTTCTAGAAGCCATATTTCGCTCAGAATTATTTCAAAATACAGTAACTATTAGAAAAATAGCGTAACATATGGCATGCATCTTTTAGCAGTATAAAAAGTAGAATTATTTTGCATTTTATTAATTTTTAATAAGTTATATAGTAAAAATGAAACGGAGCAAATAACGGTTTCCCAAAAATATATTTATTCACAAATATCTTAAGAACCCGATGTGATAGAGATAAACGGATTTCAAATTTGAAATCAGCGCAAGAAACTGACCTAAGAACACTTATTCTTATATAAGAAAGAAAAATGTTGTTTGTCAGTGAAGTATTAGTTGTAATCTGGAGTGTGTTGTATAGAAAGTAATAGTTGTGATCTAGAGTGTGTTGTGTAGAAAGTAATAGTTGGGATCTAGAGTGTGTTGTGTTGAAAGCAATAATTGTGTTCAGAGGTGTGATGGTAATGTGAACAGATGTTTATTCTGATTAAGAGTGGTAAAAATCTGAATGAGCGCTTGATTCTGAGGTGTGCTGAAATTATAGATATTGCAGTGAATCGTACCTGTGTAGTAAGATAAAAAAAAAACCTACTCAAGGTAAAAGGTAATGTAGTTTATTACCTGAGGTATTGCAGCTCAAAACACATCTCGGAGACCACATAACTTTACCAAATCATTATGCAGGAGCATTAGCAAAACTAGATAATTGTAGCGATAATAATTTAAATGAACAACCAACAAAGGACGAAATAATGAACAAAACGAAGCCAAAAAGACAAAAAAGTGGAAGGGACACTGCAAAATATTTCTTTCCATACACAAACACCTGTACGTATCTTTTGCTGCATCCCTCGCAGGAATCACGTCTCTACTGCTTCTAATTTTCTTTGTACCTGTGTGTTTGTTGTCACATCTCTACTGCTTCTAGTTTTCTTTCCACCTGTGTGTTTGTTGTCACATCTCTACTGCTTCTAATTTTGTTTCTACCTGTGTGTTTGTTGTCACATCTCTACTGCTTCTAATTTTCTTTCTACCTGTGTGTTTGTCGTCACATCTCTACTGCTTCTAATTTTCTTTCCACCTGTGTGTTTGTTGTCATATCTCTACTGCATTTAATTTTCTTTCTACCTGTGTGTTTGTTGTCACTTCTCTACTATTTCTAATTTTCTTTCCACCTGTGTGTTTGTTGCCACATCTGTACTGCTTCTAATTTTCTTTCCACCTGTGTGTTTGTTGTCACATCCCTACTGCTTCTAATTTTCTTTCTACCTGTGTGTTTGTCGTCACATCTCTACTGCTTCTAATTTTCTTTCCACCTGTGTGTTTGTTGTCATATCTCTACTGCATTTAATTTTCTTTCTACCTGTGTGTTTGTTGTCACATCTCTACTGCTTCTAATTTTCTTTCTACCTGTGTGTTTGTCGTCACATCTCTACTGCTTCTAATTTTCTTTTCATATTTACTGCTTTCTTTCTACCTGTGTGTTTGTTGTCACTTCTCTACTGTTTCTAATTTTCTTTCCACCTGTGTGTTTGTTGCCACATCTGTACTGCTTCTAATTTTCTTTCCACCTGTGTGTTTGTTGTTACATCCCTACTGCTTCTAATTTTCTTTCTACCTGTGTGTTTGTTTTTCCACTATGACATTAATCAAAAAAGCTAACCTTCCAGCTCTGTGTGCAGCATAGAACTCATTCCAAATCATCCTGTCCGTTAAAGTTCTTTCTGTGTGCTGCATAGAACTCAACTAACTCATTCCAAATCATCCTGTCCGTTAAGTTCTTTCTGTGCATTCTGTAATTATTTTAAGTGTCTCCTAATCCCTTCTCTGTGTGTTTTTGGTTCTCCGTCTATTTACTTGACCTCGAGGATACCCAGAGAAGGACTGTCTACTATTATCATCAGGTTTCCTAAATACATGTTCTATATATTGTCGATGTGTTTTCCTCACTTTTCTTGTTCCTGGTATTGGTCGGATTCTGTGTATCAGTACTACATTGGTGAACTTGTCATACCAATTATATCCTTCTATTCCGCGCAAGCGCCCATTATGAAAGCTGTAATTCCTTGGTTGTTGTTTATGTTGTTCTCCACAGAGATGACAAACATAAAGTAACATAGAAATAATAAAACAAAGTAGTAATCTTCTCCTCACTTCCGATGACATCTTTTGTGTCTAAGAATGCATGTCATGCCGCAGATAGCTGATTTTTGCCTTGATTTTAATAAGGCATCAGTCTACTAAGTTATGGCATATCCCGGGTTGTTACAATGTTTCTTAATGGTTCCTGTCTACACATATTTAAAACTCCATGAATAGTTCTTTTTTTTAAATATTACAGAGACAACCCTTATGGCTCTCGTCTTGTTGTTTCAATGTTGGTGGTGCTGCTGGCGTTAACAATGTTTTGTATGCCGGAAATTCCTTTCGTTTTCTGCTTTCAAAATTGTGTTATCTGAGTATTCGATCCCCCAACTATTATTTCTCTGGTGTCATAAATACTTCTCATGGTGTTTTCTCTGTACAAAGTGAAAAGTTCAGGGGATAACACTCATTATTGTTTTACTCTATTTTTGTTTTTTAAATCTACCCTAATTACTGCACCATATTCCTAGAACATAGTCTACATCATGTAATATAGACGCACAGACATATAGAGAGATTCTGGATGTGTACAGACAGGCAGTAGTAATTCCTAAACGTGTAGTTAAGGAAAACTCAGCTCGGGCTTCTGCCCTGGTAGCATATCTTCATGAATATCTAACTGTGGCACTTCTGTGATGGTCCCAACTTTGTCCATCATTAACGCTGAAGCTTCAGTCTCCAGATCTGCAGCTCGTGACACCTTTGACTGTGGGCTGCCTCCGGTGTTGCCAAATTTACCGTTACAAATTGTTGCGTAACAGCTGGAGCGGCGTGGACTACCATAGATTGTAGTTTTAGTGTATCGACTCAAGCTGCGGCTGTCTTGAAGGGAGTTCAGCTTCTGTCGCAGAATTGACCGAACCTGAAAATAATTTTCATAATGGCGTTAGGGATGTCAATTTAATTTGCATAAAGACATTTTATGGCGAGTGGATAATCAAAGTTAACAAAACTGTGTTAATTGCCACGAAAAGAGAGAGAGAGAGAGAGAGAGAGAGAGAGAGAGAGGCAGAGAGAGAAAGAGAGAAAGAGAGAGAAATAGAGAGACAAGGAGATATAGAGATAAATTCAGAGGGAAAGAGAACAGACAGAGAGAAATAGAAAGATAAACCGATAGAGAGAAAAATAGATAGATAGATAGATAGATAGATAGATAGATAGATAGATAGATAGATAGATAGATAGATAGATAGAGAGAGAGAGAGAGAGAGAGAGAGAGAGAGAGAGAGAGAGAGAGAGAGAGAGAGAGAGAGAGAGAGAGAGAGTGGGAAAGGGAGAATCAGAAAAAAAGAGACAGTGAACACAAGAGTAACGAGCAATCTGAAGAAAATGAATTCATCCTGATTAAATTAAATGGACTATCTAAGGAGAAGAGATCAAGAGAAATAAGAACCGATCTAGCTAATAACATCATCGCAAAATAGCATCATCGTAAAATAACATCATCGTAAAATAACATCATCGCAAAATAGCATCATCGTAAAATAACATCATCGCAAAATAACATCATCGTAAAATAACATCATTTAAAATAACATCATCGTTTCCATTTTTGCTTCCAATGGAGCATGGAGCCACAACAGCAACTGGTCCCAGGAATCCAGCGCCAAAGCATTCATCTGCCCTTGCAGCAGTAGTTTCTGTAGTAATCTATTTTACAAGATGAAGTTGCCAACACTTATTCAGATTGTAAGAGCCTCATATTAGTCGGCTCTGACGGCTTGCCTGAGGGAGCAGTGTTACGTGCAGTTTTCATAACTGATAATGTAGTCTGTCTGTATGCTTGTTAAGTTTGGAAATATTTTGAATAAGATTTTTTGGGTCTAATGTATTTTTCATTGGAACCATAATCTAAGGGCGAATACTCATCTTTTGCTTTGAGGGAAAGTAAATATGTAGTTACTGTTCTTAAAAGGTTATACCAGCTGACTGGATAGGTCAGAGGGGATGCGAACTGCGCATGTCCAAACTGGGGTTTGAAGAAGATTTTCCTGTGCGGGAGGCCGTGTTGTTGTTCTGGGTCTGTCAGACGGAATGTCTGGTTACTTCTCTGCATTGCCTTTTGGGGATGGAAAAACTCCACTGTTATTTAAAGTCCCCTGTGTTATTTCTGTTCGTCAGGAAGACGACAGTTGTTATGAAGTTGTGTTAGGAATTCGTAGCAAGGTAAAAGACGAAACTTTCACACTTCTTTTGTTCACAGAGTAAGCTGAACGCATTTTGGGTCAACCGGTGACAAGAGCTCACAAATGGTTGGAAGGCAGAGTATTCTTCTTGTTACGCTCGTTGGAGCCATCTAAGTCTGTTTTTTAGATGTACGCACAGAAACCCAGGAGTATAGATAGTATTCTACAACCCGCATGATTAGCGGTATATTTTGAACTTAGACACTTATGTCTACAGAAGAGGAATCCACAGTGTTTACTGTTTGATAGAGGCCTAATATATATAACTATCTGGAGTGGAAGAACAGATGGGTTATTAGTTATTGCTATTATAACTTTGAAAATGAAAACTCGCCTGATGTACAAGGGAGTTGTATAAGACTATCTTCGAAAGGACAGCCTATCTTCGATACGTCCGATTAGAGGGATGGACTATGCTAATTTCGTCGCCCGCCATGTTTGGGAGGTCGACTTAAGAAGAATGACTTAAGATGAGTCAGTATGAAACTGTTGAATATTTATACAGTATTTACCCGTTGTGTAATACGGGGGTTTTTCTGCTAGTTGTGGACTGAGAGATATATTGGAATCTGCAACACTTTGATAATCATATAATTATTGGAACTTATGTACATGCCATTGTAGTGAACTGTTTTCATATCCGCCATGTTCCTGTGTCATGCTTATATGGAGTTTTCTACGTCCTGTTGCTGTGACTATAATAAATGATGAAAACGTACACAGCTGTTCACCTATATTTTGACTCCATATCTGTAACAAGTATAACATATGATTCCATCAACTCCACATCTACACCTTTCAATGTGATGAATGCACCACACACTCTTGTACGTTACCTGTTGTGATACAAGTCTGCACTGCTACACAGATATCCACCTTGACGAACTTCCATGTCACACATTCGCGATAAATCATATTACAGCACGATATACCAGTCAATATCCAGTGACAGTACACATCAAGTATACCAACATCCATCCTTAAAGTATCAACTTCGTTTGGTATCAGTGGTGATCAAATACGTGGATCTACAAGGTGAGACTCTGATTTTCTACAAAGACATGATCTTCATCAATGTGCAAAGTACCCGGCGTTGCCTGTGAGACTCTGATTTTCTACGCAGACGTTATTTTACAGAATGCAAAGTACCCGGCGTTGATTGTCAAAATTGCTGTTTGGAAGGCCAAGTTTCATGAACTTTAGTCATTACTGTTATTTTGAAGAACAGAAATCCGATTTAACATCGCCACAGTTCCTGAAGCAGAATCAGTAATATATTTTATCATCGTTGGAATGTCATTGCTAGAAAATTGACTGTTCTTGACTATTGAACAATATAATTATTCAAAAAGTGGCCCATTTCATGTTGTAAACTTTATATATTATAACTAAGCTTTATTTACAACACTTTTCATTCATACTATATGTATTTATGTATTTATGTTACATGCTATTTGTTTATATATTATATTAGTTTATGTTTCGTGGGAGGTTGGGTTGTGACTAATATAAGATATACCACGTGATAGAGGTCTTGTATTAGTGTTCTGTAGGTGCGGTTTTCTTGATTGAAAATCTGCTAGCGACAATTTGTTGCTATTTGTGTTAGTTGTGACGAGGTGTGTTTTTTCTTCGTTGTTTTTGTAACATTTTCTATTCTTCAGTTTTGATTAAATTTGTTTGTATTTGTAGGTCTACTCTTTCCTGCCATTCAGTTCTATACACCTTTATGTTTATACACTGTGACGTCAGTTGTTTTGTTTACATTTTCGCAGTTATCATCACATCCTTTGTGAGATTTCCTTCAGTTTAGTTTTTTAGTTGACTTCTGCGAATGTTATCGTAGTGTTTTGAATATTTGTATTCGTATTATTATTATTGTTTTGCTTGCTATTGGTACACATACATAGACATACACTATTGACATTTTGATTGAATTTATGATATAAATGTCTGATGATATTGTTATCATAGAATAACCATACAAGTTCTTACAAAAGACTTGTCTTCAAAAGACATTGAAATTAAGGGAGCTGATTATACAAGATTTGTTAAAAAAACTTGCTCCTGTT
Source organism: Oreohelix idahoensis (assembly GCA_024509875.1). Taxonomy (NCBI): domain Eukaryota; kingdom Metazoa; phylum Mollusca; class Gastropoda; order Stylommatophora; family Oreohelicidae; genus Oreohelix; species Oreohelix idahoensis. The sequence continues at coordinate 102,018 of JAMPIV010022063.1, forward strand.
TGGTTGAAATAAATTAATTTGTTATTTCAGGGATATTAGTCACATATTGTTAGACATTATGTCGACTTTAGATTACTTTATTGAGCAAGGGAAATCCCTAGGTAAGACGGGTGATAAGTTGGAGGAGTATGCTACCAGTCAATATGAAAAAGCACAAAAATTGGAAATTGAGAAACTGAAGGCTGAAGAGAAAAAACAAAAATCCGAGGATAAAAGATTGGAATTAGAATTTGAACAGAAGAAATTGCAGATGCAGGTTGACGAAAAGAGATTCCAAATGGAAATGGAAAAACAAAATAGAGAAGCTGAGGCTGAACAAAAGAGATTAGATAGAGAAGCTGAACAAAAGAGATTAGATAGAGAAGCTGAGGCTGAACAAAAGAGATTAGATAGAGAAGCTGACGAGAGAAAAACAAAGATGGAACATGAACATCGGGAAAAACTTTTAGCATTTGAGTTAGAAAAATTGAAATTCACAAACATGGGTAATGTTAATCAGTCATCTGGTGGTAATGTTAAACCTTTTATTTACTAGATCAAGCTACCAGCATTTAATCCATCCACTGACGATATAACAGTTTGGCTAGATAGATTTGAACGTTCTTGTCGAAATCATAATGTGGATAGATCACAATATGCTAATCTGTTATCAGAGATACTGAAAGGTGACACTCTGACTAGTTTAAGCTTGGTAGAAGAGGCTGACCAGAATAATTATGATGTTATCAGAGCAGCCTTGTTAAAAAATATCAATTGACAGAGGAAGGTTACCGTCTTTTGTTTAAGAAAATGGTACCTGAATCAGGGGTAGAATTCTCAGAATTCATTGCAAGGACACGTCTTACATTTAATCGTTGGATTGAACTGTCCAAAACAGAAAAGACATATGAAGCCCTTATGGACTTGTTGCTCAGAGACAAGATTATGTCAAGTGTAAATAAACCATTCCTTGAATTCCTACATGAGTGTAAACCCAAGACACTAAAAGAAATGGAAGAATATTGTACCCAATACGTCACTGCACATCCGGACGTAGCTTTTAGCAATGCTAAGATTAAGGAAAGTATGCCAGTTGCTTCAGCAACACCATACAACCCTAATTACTCACACAAATTTCAGGGACCACAAAACAGGTTCGATAAAAAGGGTAACCATAATAGTTATCAAAACCAAGGTAACCAATCATTTCAGGGTTCTTCTGCGAAGAACTGGAGACGAGCCGACAGCCCTCGATTCAGGGGTGGTCACAATTATAGGAATTTCCGCAGAGGAAGTCATTATAGAAACTATCCAAGTTATCCGTCATGGAGACAACAAGATCATAATTATAGAGATACTCATTATAATGAACATGATAATGGTAACCATGAGAACTATGACTCAAACCCAAATAGGAGTTACAATAGAGGAAACAATAATGATTACAGAGGCAATAATAATCGAGGTAGATCACAATAAAAAAAACATAAATCACATTATCAGGCAAACTCTGCACAGCAAGAGTCACATGAAGCCTATAAACAGACTAAAGATAATAATGACGCTAATAATATGGCATGTTCCGCTTTTGATTTTGGGAGAGCATCTCAGTGCCCCCAATGCAAAACATTATTTGAACCAACTACGGTATCAACTTTAAGTTGTGGCCATCCTCTTCCCGCTCTTCCTGCGTCAGTCGCGCATGATGGAAGAGGTTCTCTTGTCTTACACAAAGGTTTAGTAAATGACAATCCAGTCTCAGTTCTTTTTGATTCTGGATGCACCACAATTGGTGTTAGGCAGTCACTCGTAGATCCTTCTCGTGCCACAGGAAAAGTAGTCAAATGTGTAACATTTGGCGGCACCTTAGAGAAATACTCTACTGCTATCATTAGGATTGGTACTCCTTTCTTTACAGGAGATGTACACGCATGTCTTCTGCCGAATATGTACACGCATGTTTTCTGCCGAATCCGATCGCTGATCTTATCATCAGTCGTATTCACGGAGTCAAAGAATGCACTCCGCAACAAATTTCCGTTTGGGAAAAACAAAATATGCAAACTGCTAATGCTGTAGTCACTAGAGCTCAAGCTCTTAATATGCCTCAAACTTCATCTACTGAAGATAATGAAGTGCATAACCAAGATGATCCCTTGGTAATTTCTCGTGACTCGTTTATAAAACAGCAAGAAGATGATCCGACTCTAAAGAAATTCTTCACTCTTGCAACAAAAGGTGATCTGAATAAAGATACAAATCGTAAATCTTGGATTACAATGAAGAATGGCGTACTTGTACGTATGGTTCAAGACTCCACTAAGTCAAGTCATTCTCAGATTCCTGTGCCCAAGAATTTGAGAGTTAAAATTTTGCAGCACGCTCACGACTCTCAGTGTGCTGGACATATGGGTTTTTCCCGTACGAAGTCAAGAGTTCTTGCGGCTTTCTTTTGGCCATTAGTAAACAAGGACATACGGATTTATTGTCGATCTTGTAAAGTATGTCAAGAGGTCAAATCCAAAGGTCCACGCCATGCTTCACCTATTCAGGCTGCAGACATTCCTATTCGGCCGTTTCAGAAAATGGCAATAGACATTATTGGTCCGTTTAAGATCAAATCTGCCAGAGGACATCAGTTTATCTTAACGTGTGTGGACATGTGCACACGTTGGCCAGAGGCTATACCTCGGAAGAGCATTTCCACTGCCGATGTTGCAGACGCTCTTTGGCTAATATTTTCTCGTCTGGTATTCCCCGGAGAAATATTATCAGATCATGGCACCCAACTAATATCGGATACCATGTCTCAAGTGATGTCTTCTCTGCAGATAGAGAGATCTTTGAGTAGTATCTATCATCCAATGTCTAATGGAATGGTCGAACGCCTAAATAGAACACTCAAAAACTTATTAGGGAAAATAACTGAGGATCATCCTCAAGATTGGGACAGGGTTTTACCTGCAGCCCTATTCGCTTACATAGAGGTCCCCAATGAACATACAGGATTTTCTCCCTTTGAACTTGTCTTTGGCGCGCGACCGCGCGGCCCTATGTCTTTGCTTCATGATCTCATAACCGCTGATAATATTACCGATGACACAAAATCCTCTTACGAATATGTCATCGCGCTGAGACAAAAGATTATTGAAGCATGCAAATTGGCAACTTCTTCTTCTGAGTTTGCTAAACAGAAGGCAAGGCAATTTGCCAATAAGAAAAGAACCTTACGACAACTTTGTCCTGGTGACAAAGCATTTGTTTTGCTACCTTGTAGGGAAAACAGACTTCTTATTTCTTGGAAAGGTCCGTACGATATAATATCGAAAATTTCAGATGTTGACTATATTGTCGATATTGACGGGAAGCATAAAACCTTCCACATCAATATGCTTACGGAATTCCATGAACGTCCTGATTATTTACAGCCTATTTTCCAGGCAACGGACGATTCTCCAGTCCAACATGGTCATTACTCATCACTGTCCGTAATACAGGATGAGGAAACAAGTTTTTCGGATGTTAATCTTCCGCTTCCGATGATTCCACTTCGTTCTAGTGAATCATGGAAAAATTTTACTGTTTCTCCTGATTTATCTCTAGGAGAACAGCGACAAGTTTCGGTTATGTTACAAACATTTCAGGATGTCCTCACTGACATCCCTGGACAAACTCATGTCATTGAACATGACATTGTTTTAACTGACCATACTCCTATTAGAGTCAGACCTTATCCTATTCCTATACATTTTCAAGCACAGGTTGAGAAGGAGTTGGATGAGATGATAGATTTAAAAATAATTGAACCATCCACTTCTGCATATTCTTCGCCGATGGTTATTGTTCGAAAAAAAGACAATAACATACGTCTTTGCGTTGACTATCGCAAATTGAATCAAGTTACGAAGTTCGATGCTGAACCTATGCCTTTACTAGAAGAGCTACTTACTAGACTTTCTAAATCTCATTTTTTTCACTAAACTTGATTTGTCTAAAGGATATTTGCAAGTTCCTTTATCTGAACGCGCCAAACCTTTTACTGCTTTTTCTACACCTAGAGGCCTTTTTCAATGGAATTTCATGCTTTTCGGCCTTACGAACGCACCAGGTACATTCGTACGCATGATGCGTCGAATACTATCTTATCGGTCAGATGTCATTGCATACCTAGACGACATCTGTCTTTTCAGCGATACTTGGGAAGATCACTATTCGGGGTTAGTCGAATTACTGTCTACTTTACGCGAGCATAACCTGACAGCGAAACCCTCTAAAGCCTGCATTGGTTTTAGCGAAATTTCTTTTCTAGGCCATCGAGTTGGTCATGGTTTCCTAAAGACAGAGGACCATAATATCACTAAGATACTTAACATCTCTATTCCTAAGACTAAAAAGCAAGTGCGAAGTCTCTTAGGTCTTATACAATTTTATGGACGATTCATTCCGAATCTATCCTCTATCATGGCACCTCTTTCTACACTACTAAAGAAAGGGTCTCCTAATATGGTTCACTGGTCTCAGGAATGCCAATCCTCGCTGGATAAGATCAAAACTATGTTTTCAACACCACCTATTCTAGTGTTATCTACTAAAGATAAGACATTTTTCTTCATAGTGACGCTTCATCCACTGGGATTGGAGCGGCACTAATGCATGAGTACTCTGGAACTCTGCATTCTGTAATGTATATCTCCAGAAAACTTAATGCTGCAGAAAGGAATTACTCGGTTTTAGACCGTGAACTGTTGGCTATGGTCTGGTCAATTCTCAAACTACAAAGATTCCTTCTAGGCGCACATTTCATAGTAGAAACCGACCAGAAAGCTCTTACGGCTATACAGAGTAAGAATTTGAAGAGCTCGAGGTCTTCTCGATATGCAATTGCTCTTCAACCATTTCATTTCTCGGTTCGAGCTATACGTGGATCAGATAATGTGATGGCAGACATTTTGTCTAGATGCCCACATGATTCCACCTAACTTTTATGTCTTGGACTTCCTAATACTTCTAAGTCTATAATAGTTTCTGTCTATATCAAAATAGGTACACATTTGTAATTTGTAATATAGTGATTGTATCACTACTTAGCGGTTCATTGATGTATATTCACCGCTGTTCTTTGATGATTTTTCTTCTTTGTTAATTATGAACTTAAGATACCTAATATGTATTTATTGGATGAAATTGTTGTATGCATTGTGTCATTGCCAACATTTTACAATACGTTGGTGACACCTCCCTGGAAACATGTATACTTAGAGAAACGCTTATGAGATATATTCTCACCGGTCGCTCCATGAGTCGACTTAGCCTCACATTTGGCGTTATATTTGTTTTTGATACTTTCATCTGCGCATTATTCATGCGTGGTGAGCCTATTGTATGTTGCTCCTAGATGTATTTCAAAAATTAAAAAAAATGTTTCTTTTTTTCCCCGGGAGGTGTGGTAAGACTGTTACGCGCAGTTTTCATAACTAATAATGTAGTCTGTCTGTATGCTTGTTATGTTTGGAAATATTTTGAATAAGATTTTTTGGGTCTAATGTATTTTTCATTGGAACCATAATCTAAGGGCGAATACTCATCTTTTGCTTTGAGGGAAAGTAAATATGTAGTTACTGTTCTTAAAAGGTTATACCAGCTGACTGGATAGGTCAGAGGGGATGCGAACTGCACATGTCCAAACTGGGGTTTGAAGAAGATTTTCCTGTGCGGGAGGCCGTGTTGTTGTTCTGGGTCTGTCAGACGGAATGTCTGGTTACTTCTCTGCATTGCCTTTTGGGGATGGAAACTCTTCCACTGTTATTTAAAGTCCCCTGTGTTATTTCTGTTCGTCAGGAAGACGACAGTTGTTATGAAGTTGTGTTAGGAATTCGTAGCAATGTAAAAGACGAAACTTTCACACTTCTTTTGTTCACAGAGTAAGCTGAACGCATTTTGGGTCAACCGGTGACAAGAGCTCACAAATGGTTGGAAGGCAGAGTATTCTTCTTGTTACGCTCGTTGGAGCCATCTAAGACTCTTTTTTAGATGTACGCACAGAAACCCAGGAGTATAGATAGTATTCTACAACCCGCATGATTAGCGGTATATTTTGAACTTAGACACTTATGTCTACAGAAGAGGAATCCACAGTGTTTACTGTTTGATAGAGGCCTAATATATATAACTATCTGGAGTGGAAGAACAGATGGGTTATTAGTTATTGCTATTATAACTTTGAAAATGAAAACTCGCCTGATGTACAAGGGAGTTGTATAAGACTATCTTCGAAAGGACAGCCTATCTTCGATACGTCCGATTAGAGGGATGGACTATGCTAATTTCGTCGCCCGCCATGTTTGGGAGGTCGACTTAAGAAGAATGACTTAAGATGAGTCAGTATGAAACTGTTGAATATTTATACAGTATTTACCCGTTGTGTAATACGGGGTTTTTTCTGCTAGTTGTGGACTGAGAGATATATTGGAATCTGCAACACTTTGATAATCATATAATTATTGGAACTTATGTACATGCCATTGTAGTGAACTGTTTTCATATCCGCCATGTTCCTGTGTCATGCTTATATGGAGTTGTCTACGTCCTGTTGCTGTGACTATAATAAATGATGAAAACGTACACAGCTGTTCACCTATATTTTGACTCCATATCTGTAACAAGTACAACATATGATTCTATCAACTCCACATCTACACCTTTCAATGTGATGAATGCACCACACACTCTTGTACGTTACCTGTTGGGATACAAGTCTGCACTGCTACACAGATGTCCACCTTGACGAACTTCCATGTCACACATTCGCGATAAATCATATTACAGCACGATATACCAGTCAATATCCAGTGACAGTACACATCAAGTATACCAACATCCATCCTTAAAGTATCAACCTTGTTTGGTAATCCAGCGCCAAAGCATTCATCTGCCCTTGCAGCAGTAGTTTCTGTAGTAATCTATTTTACAAGATGAAGTTGCCAACACTTATTCAAATTGTAAGAGCCTCATATTAGTCGGCTCTGACGGCTTGCCTGAGGGAGCAGTCATCTTATTCCTTATTTGCCTCCTCAGCGAGACATGGGCTGCTAGTAAGAGGCGGGTCGACATTTATCAGTGCCTTAAACGCGTAATGGTCTTTGGATTTAAAAAAAAAACAACAACAAACAAAATCAAAGTAGAAAAACGTTAGACTAATGTCAAATTCAGGTTTACTGTTCACTTATAATTGAGTTCACTTATTAAATAAGTCTTATTGAGTGTTTTGATATTTGTGATTTTGAAAATGAAAATGATAACGCCACTCTGTTGTATAGAACATTAGTAAAGGTTAGTAGCTCCATAAGAAGAATGAAGAGACAACCGTTTGGTTCACTCACCTCTCCATTGAGGAAACAGTAAAATATAGCAACAAAGAGGCCCTGAAATGAGAAAAAAAAATATATATTCAGTAAAAATACATGTTCTTATATAAATATATAAGTGGGTATCTCTCTCTCTCTCTTTCTCTCTCTCTCACACACACACACTCGCACGCACGCGCACACACACACATTTTTCTGCCGTTGGAGAGCAAATGTGCATTTTACAAAAACGTTAATTCATTCTAACCCAGGAAGTTTTCCTGTTTTACCCAGGCCCCAAAATGGAGGCTTTTTCTTTTCTACAAGTGGTGTTTTAAAAAAAGGCAGTAGATATATACGAGGTAGCTTCAAAAAGTTCCAGGAATTTGTGTATTGTATAGAAATAGGTAACAATACAATTATTTACACTACATTTCCTTCAAAATAGTTCCCTTCGGCAACTACACACTTTTGCCAACGTCCATCCAGCTGTTGGAAACATTCCTGGAACCCATTCTTTGACAGCTCTCTCACCTGCTTTGTCGCATTGGTAATAACGTCCTCCGCATCCTTGAATCTTTGCTCTTTCAGTGCCAATTTTAGGAGAGGGAACAAGAAAAAATCAGGCGGTGCCAGGTCGGGAGAATATGGAGGATGTTCCAGGGCAGTCACATTGTGCGTTGCGAGGTACTGCTTCACCAGTAGAAATCGATGTGCTGGCGCATTGTCATGCAGCAGAACCCAACTGTTTGTTCTCCATTTTTCGGGGCGTTTCCTTCTGATTGCATCTCTTAGACGACGGAGGATATCAACTTGCGATGTCTTCATTGCGGCATCACCATATGCTTTATTAAGCTAGGTTACTGTCTCTGAGGGTGACGTCTCAAGCAAAACACAAAATTTGACATTTGTACGTTGTTGAATCAAGGACATTTTCAACTCCGACGATGCTACAGATTTTAAAAGATGCACGAACAATTACGAGAAATAAAAGAAATGTTAGTTATTTAGTCAATTTACGGTCCATTAGACCATTATCACTGCTCTACATGTCATTTAGGTTGGGTTACTCATGTCTTCATATTTAATACATCTATATAACTTTCACTACATATATCTAACGACGGTTGTCTGCAATGAAATGACCACAATAGTGATAGTATCGTCTGTAATACATGTAACAGAAACAAAACACTACAATTAACAACCTGCCAATTTTGGCAATACATGACATAATCACTCATTCAAACGTGAGTCGGCTATTCCGAGAACTTTTTTAAGCTACCTCGTATATTAATTTAGTGGATATATGTATTATGCATCGAATTTTAGGGAATTAGCCTAGGAATGTTGTGAAATAAGTTTGAGTTTTTATGTGATGTAATAATTGTTTGTTATGTCTTGCGAAGTGTAGAAACAGTAAAAAAAATCAAAACAAAAAATTAATCAAAAATAAAAGTAAAAATTAATTCTGAAGGGAACAAATAGTTAAATGGCAACACAAGGTGACTCTGGAATCAAGAACTTTCTCACAGACAATCATCAGACATGGCATAAACAATCTTCAGACAGACTGGACGCACCTGAGACGATTGTAGCACTGCGTTAATGTGCTGGAACACGCTGTTGACGACCTGGTCATCGAATGGCGACCTTAGGAACATGACATACGTTAATCCCAGCAGAGGAACCAACACTACCGTGGCCTTGACAGCTTTCCTGTTTACACAGCGGAGTAAGTAACACCAGAATTAGATTGTTTTCTTTCAGCGTATTAGATGTATTATATTCTCAAGAGCTGACAGAAGAAGAAGATACAAGTGGAAAATGAAGATGGCAGGAGTTACTTTAACACGCCAGAAAAGATTGTTAATGACATTTCTTTGCTGAAACTACAGTCTTTGATGTTGGCGTTATACGTTACGGATGTTACGTTTTCTATGTGACACAAAGCTCATGTTAACTTTGGTGTTGCGTTATACGTTGCGGATGTTACGTTTTCTATGTGACACAAAGCTCATATTAACTTTGGTGTTGGCGTTATACGTTGCGGATGTTACGTTTTCTATGTGAAACAAAGCTCATATTAACTTTGGTGTTGGCGTTATACGTTGCGGATGTTACGTTTTCTATGTGACACAAAGCTCATATTAACTTTGGTGTTGGCGTTATACGTAGCGGATGTTACGTTTTCTATGTGACACAAAGCTCATATTAACTTTGGTGTTGGCGTTATACGTTGCGGATGTTACGTTTTCTATGTGATACAAAGCTCATATTAACTTTCGTGTTGACGTTATACGTTGCGGATGTTACGTTTTCTATGTGACACAAAGCTTATATTAACTTTGGTGTTGGCGTTATACGTAGCGGATGTTACGTTTTCTATGTGACACAAAGCTTATATTAACTTTGGTGTTGGCGTTATACGTAGCGGATGTTACGTTTTCTATGTGACACAAAGCTCATATGTGACACAAAGCTCATATTAACTTTGATGTTGGCGTTATACGTTGCGGATGTTACGTTTTCTATGTGACACAAAGCTCATATTAACTTTGGTGTTGGCGTTATACGTTGCGGATGTTACGTTTTCTATGTGACACAAAGCTCATATTAACTTTGCTGTTGTAGTTTGAGAAAAAAAACTATACGTCGTCAACAAGAAAATAAAATGAAAAACAAAATTACTCATACAGACCAAAAACAAAATTAATTAAAAAAAAAACACACACACATACAAGAAGGGGAAAGATGATGATGATGATGAGATATGGATTGGTTTGTTTTGGTTTTAAGGTCTATCTTCATTGCACACGGACAACTCCATCAATGCTCAGATTTCGTCACTTAGATCACACAAGGAGGATTTCAGCACAGTATACGAACTCCGTAGCACCAGCGAGGATGCCAATGTGTGTACAGAAATCACACATTCTATAAATATGTTTGTGGGAGGTAGGTTTTCCTAATTTTGTAAATTTTGCCTGGGCAGTTGCCATATGGCCTACTCTTTACGATTTCCAACTGCCGTGGGATTTTTAACGTGAGCAACTTGCACACGGGACCTCCTATTTTTTTTTAAATCTGAGAAGGCTAGGGATCCGATCTCACTACCCATGAGATCAGGGGGGAGTATAACATCATTATGACCCACTGGTTATGAAAAAAAATTTCCATCAAATATATTTCCCTGAACTGGGAACCGAACACGGTACCTTTAGAATTAGAGGCGCAAGCCATACTTCTTAGTCACTCCGACCCCAAGGTAGGGAAAAACCGAGGAAGATTTTATTTCTTTTTTAAAGCCAAGTAGGAAGAAGATGAATAGGTCTAGGAGGGAAAAAACGGCAGCAATAAATTACAAGATAATCATATGGAGAATTCTAACAATAATGGACAAAAGACAATGATAAAGACAAGAGCAAGGATTGATTAAAAAACAGGTAACCGGTTTTGAACAAGAATAACAACAACATAAGAGAGATAATAATAATAAGAGGAAGAAGTGAACAAAACCAAGCGGAGCAGTATAGCATCAAATGCAGCATGACACAAATGAAAACTCAAGACTGGTAATCCATATCCAACTTACCTTGTCTGGCGAGTTTCTAGGGAATTGGATGCCTTCATTTTGGTAACCAGTACCCATATGATAGTCACCATGAAAAACGCGTTGCTCTGTAGGGACAGAAAATATCTGTTATATTCGCTCGTTATACAACACAACGGTGACGCTGTTATTTATAAAATAAAAACAAAAAGCAAACTAAGCTTATTTTTTTGTCCAGCGGCAACACTGTCATATAAGTTGAGCCAGGCTATTAAAAAAAACAACAAAAAAAACTGCATGTATAAGTTAGTTCGCATGCATACAAAATGAAGCATGTACAAGGTCAAAGTTTACGATACAGAGTTCCTTTGTTTTCTTGTTGAGTACTTATATGGTTTCTACTCATGGCCGTGCACAAATTTTGCAGGCTCTAATGAAATGTATTTTATAAACCTTATTCATTCTTCATTATCATTTTCCTTTGCGCTCCGTACAGAGCATGGAGTCACCACTACAGCTAGTCCCCTTGCAGAAAGCCTGCACCAAGCAGTCACGTGCTCTGACAGCGGTGGTTTCTGTGTCAATTTGTTTAGCATGATGAATCTGCCAGCCCTATGCCCAACCTCATATTTTTCGACTTGTACGACATGCCTGAGGGCACAGTAGTCTCATTCTTTCTTTGTCTCTTCAGAGACCCCGATGGTCTTGAGAAATAGAAATCAAAAGAAGATTTTGCCATTCTTTAAAAGAGTAGATATATAATATCGCACAATACTGTAATGATATTTCCCGCCAACATTTTGTTTTCAATCAGTATGCGTTTGAGATATCAATAATTCTCAGTCTAATAAAATAATAAATAGAAAGAGAGTCTAGACATCGATTTTTAGATTAATATTTCATTTCAACAATCTCATTCAGTGTCACGTGAAAGATAATTTATTTTACCATCTTGTCCATAATTTGATTACTCCTTTAAATGTTCTGTTTTCCGAGACATTTTGTATTCTTCTTTCTTTCATTTTTCACCTTCGCAAACCCTCCCCGAGGTTTTGTTTACGTTTGGCCTTAGTACTAAATTCCTCAACGGCCAGCGTAGAGGTAACGTAATGTTATCTAGCAGCACCTGGTCTGACCAAAGGAATATCTCTTACGTTTAAAGCCTTTGATCACGAGTGAAAGGGTCCCTGTGTTTGGCTTCCAGAACGCTGCTTCGGATCATAATATTATGCATCCTGGAAACAGGGGGAGACAAATCGCGGTCAATCTTTGGGTTTTCGCCCCTTAGACAAGATAGAGCATAATGTTACGCATTTCTCTACCTGGGGAACTTTCGCACGATTTCTTTTGTCTTACTCTAGATTACGTCTTTCGCCGAACTTCTGTAGAAATACGCACGCCAGGTGTTCGGGGGGAGCGTCCCTTGTGATCTATAAGAGTAGACTGGTTTTAATAGACAAAGACATTCGTATATTCCTGGCCCGTAGATGACCATCAGGAGATAAGGCAAACTTTAACACAATACTAGAATGTGTTTGCCTATGTTCTAGTCATTTTTCGGGGTGAGTTGACATATCTTATAATTATTATATTAGATTCATGTTAGCTTTTATATATCTGTTAGGAAAGTGAATTTATTTCGTAGGACTTCTCCTAGTAATTTATTCAGTGATAAGGTAGCGCTGTCTACGGCCTATTAAGTGGTGCTTACACTGTTACGGTTTATCATGGGTTAAATGTTAAACTTACAATAACAGATATTAGGCGTAGAATCAGTCCACGAATGCTTACCATTGGGTTAAGAGTCAGCAAAATTAACTGTCATTTCTGTAAGATAATGTCAGGTGTGGATTGTTCACTTTAAAACTGAATAGTGAGATGCAGGTAATAACTCTGGATTATAGGAGATAGTCACTTATTCCTTTTGATAGATATTTCTAGTGGCAAGGGAGGACCATTTTATGCTTACTTGTGTGGATAGGCACTAGTCTATAACTTTCACTGAAAGCAGTCACCAGGCATAGATATAATTATATCTTATGATCTAGCCACAACTGTATTATTATAGCAAGAACATTGCATTTTCTTTGTACTCATTTTGTGGAAATGCTAATATATTTCCCAAAGGGGACATACGATTTATTTGTGTAATGTCAAATGCTGTAATCTGTTTATGTAAATTCATTTAATGTTGTAAGATGAATAAGCATATTCATTTAACTGTAACTACAGGTTAGGTTTCCTGTATGTTGAGATTGGGAGAAGAGGAGTAGATTTTTGATGTCAGAACATTTACTGATAGGTACCTGGGGGTGCAAAAGATATTAAGCCTATGCGGGCGCGTGCTGATAATTGATATTTTTAAGGAACAGGAGACATGGTTAAAGACAGCCCTAAACTATCATAGCAATAACTACAATAAATCTAATCCCATAGTGGAGCGAAACTTCTGTATAAAGTTAGTGTGATTTATTATTTGCTTGAAGTAAAAGGGTGTCTCTTTTTGGGTCTCAGTTTCAGGGAGACCGACTCGCGAGAGCAGATTCCAGTCAGGCGAAGAACGAAATATTCTCTTCGATCTAGAGGGTTCTGAATACCGCTAGCGTCACGAATCGTCAACCCCGTTCCTGAATCAAAACCCCTTTTTGTCAACGCCAAGTTAAGCTCACGCAGTGCAACGGAGCCAACGCTAAATCTGGAATCGCCAAACGCAGTAGTAGTTCTCTACTCGCCTATTGGATTACCAGTCAGAGCATTGCGGCTTCCAGAATATCAAACCCGCTCAGCATGCCTATAGCAGAATTCCATATCACCCGCCTTTTTTGTGCCTAAACGGGGCACTCAGCAAACCACAGCCAAACCAGTTTAAACAGGATTTACAGCCAAGCGGAGCCTTGCGCCGGATAAGCGCTCCTGGGTCTCTTTGTCCTCAAGTGACTTCTTCTGGTGTATTTCCTGGATACTTAAAACCTCGCACGTATGAGCAGCCACCTATGGACAGAGTTCCAGCCCCCACTCACGCTATAAGGGGAGTCACCAACGTTTAGCACCAACAAAGAAAGTTTTGTAGGCTAGTCCCTCACGAAGGATCTACAAGTAATTCACTTCCTGGAGCTAGTACATTTGGTCCCCCGAAAAGCAGACAGGCTGTCGCCCAGTTCAATCAGTTGGTCAGCAGGAGATAAACAGCGTTCCCCAGCCCAACTCGCGCCAGTAGGGGGGGGGGGGGTCACCAACGATAGCGCCTATACAGTGATGTTATTCAGGTTAATTCCATCACCGATGGAGGATATATACGAAAACAGCACTTACTGGAGTTACTTCAGCTGGTCCCCGAAAACCGAAGGACTGTCACTCGATTATTTATCTCTTTGTGTTCTACAGGTTTTATGAATGGTGATCTGTGTGTGTAGTTGTTGGTGTATATGATTATTGATGAATATTTGATTATTGAGGTAATTTTATGTTGTTGTGATGATATGCATTATTTTCATGCTTTTCTTCTTTAATAAATTTTATACATTTATTAATGCGCTGTTCACGACCTTTCCATCCATATTTGTATTTTTAGCTCTTTACTATAATCTCTATGTATGATAAGAGAAAAGAGAGAGAGCAGGAGATGCTTAGACAGACATAAGTGAGTTGAGGCTTGGAGAGAGAGATCATTTTGGTAAATCTTCTTCCAGGTTGTCTCAAGTCCATCTCCTATTTACACCTTTCTGTGTGTGTAATCTATAACTCTGTCAGTCCACTATCCCTTGTCGGTTTCACTACTGTTGTCCAACTCGACAAATACTCTACACTCTAACTCAACCACGACATTCAGTTTCAATAAAAACTTAGAGTCGAATGTTTTGGAGAATACAAATGCACGATATAAAGGGTTTAAAATATTCAACCACAGGGTCTTTTCCTCATTTCTTGTTGCACTAGTATTTGCCTGTACCTTTCCATCAGCTCCGCATTGGTGATCTTGTCATCAGCTCCACATTGGTGATCTTGTCATCACCTCTACATAGACGATCTTGTCATCAGCTGCACATTGGTGATCTTTTCATCAGATCCACATTGGTGATCTTGTCATCAGCTCCACATTGATGATCTTGTCATCACCTCTACATAGACGATCTTGTCATTAGCTGCACATTGGTGATCTTGTCATCAGCTCCACATTGGTGATCTTGTCATCAGCTCCAAATTGGTGACCTTGTCATCAGCTCCATATTGGTGATATTCTCACACCACTTCTGTACTTCTGTTCTGCGCAATCACCCATTTATAAAGAGCTATAGCTGTTTGGTTGCTGTTTTTATTGTTCTCTATGTTTCTGACCCAAGCGATGAGGCTGCATTTTCGTATCTTTCTTTTATTGGATTTGATTTTTAAATGTTCCTATGTTTCCCAATGCAATGAAAAGTTTATCTTGTCTTTCGTCTTCTTACTTTCGAATCCGTATCTGGTTCTCCGACTTTTCTATATCGCCGCCACGATATATGCTAGATTGTTCATCGTGTAGGAGTGCAATCTGGCTATCATTTGCTGCATTTATTATCATACTCTTTGTCTTTTCTCGGTGTATTTTTGTGTTGGACCTGATTTCTTTTTATCTCCATATACTTTCCCAAAATGCAATTAAAGCTCCTCCAATCGTTTCTATTCTTATTATGATATCATCTTTACCTCCAAATGTGTCTAAACTACTGCCAAGGCAAATGTACAATTCTACATCCTGTAGCGGTGTTTCTTCCAGTACAATCCTATTATCGTTTCCTGCATTTATTTTCATTATCTGTGTTTTCTCCATCTACATTGTCAGATTATATTACTGTGACCTCTAATCTAGTATTTGTATTTCGTCTTGAATTTTTTTGTGTTACATCTATGGGACCGAAGAACTAGATCGTCGGCAACATCTAGATCGGTAAGCTTTTTAGTCGGAGTCCACTATCTCCATTTCTATAGGTTACTGTTGTTACTTTCAGTCTTCAGCATCTGCAAAAGTGCCCAACATAAAAAGAACAGAGAAATCTCATGACAAACTCTGTGGAGATATCAATAACCCCAGGCTGTCCACTTCTTTCTGTAAACATGTTAAATTTGACGTCTGAAAGTGTATGAAAAAAAATTCAAGACTGTCTTCATTTGTTTTCTTTATCAGGTTAATGAACTTAAAGGGAGCTCTAGAATGCCTTATGGGACCCAAAGATGCAGCAATAGTGAATGCAGTCAGCGACCTATAGCTTGACTGCTTGCATCAGAGTCAGCGAACCAGAGCTGACTAAGACCGTACTCCACCTCCACGTGGTGGTCCTGGAAACAGTCTGCAGCAGTGCAGTCTGGCTGAGCGAGTACGGATCGCAGAGGGAAGGCAAACCCGGTCCCAAAAAATGCTGTGCTGAAGTCGGATGTGTCGACCGAAAGGTGCAGATATCACAGCTACGGCGTAAACAGACACAACGCAACCACCGTCCTTTTCAGGGCGAACGAGGAAGAAGAAGAAGAATGCCTTATAAATTTAGAACGCGATTATCTGTCTATACTGCCAGTGCCTTTTCGAAGTCGACAAATCCAGTGTAAAGTGGCGAGTTCAGCTTTGAGCAAACTATTATTTACTGTATCTGTGCGCGGAATTTATCTGGTCCGCACGGGATTTTTGTATGTGTAAAATCTGCTTGTTATCCACACACTTTGCCAATATGCTATACCAATTTCCTTGACCACCCTTTAGTTTACAATCAAATTTTAAAGTAGACAATGTTAACGCCAATCGTTGCGCTTGTTGCTGAATGATTTGATTAAAAACATTAGACGACGCATACTTTCATCAAGAAATTGGCCACGGCAGTATAATTTCTAAGGTAACAAATGCTTGATGCCACTTCTTATTCCGACCTTCAGTTTATTTCCATCAAAGTGATTAACTGGATTCTTAAAGTGTCTGTATGCTGCTTGATTTAGTGTTGCACAATATTCAATCAAACTCAGTGTAGCGGCAAGGGGCTTTTGACTGTGTACTGTGGAAGTATTGAGTCGTGGTTCTTCATTGACCCGTTTTTGATATATGTTTCATTTAGAACGGCACTGTGGATGAATGTGTTTTATGCCTATGGATAATGTGCCAGTTAAATACAGTTGAAATATATTGAAGGTGTGACATGAAATATTAATATAATAATTGATGTGGAAATAAAATGGAAGATATACATGAATAACCTTGCGTGGATGAGCAGGTTTGAATCTTAAAGCTGATCGTCGTTATTGATATATACATGAATTGTTCAAATATGGAAAGCTCACTAGAATATCACGTTGTGTGGAATTACAGTGGATTTGTCAATAAATACTGTTATGTGTGATCTGACTACTCATGAAGGTTATTTGATCAGTTATAATTGGCCGTTATCAAGTTGGCTTTTTGTTGTTGTATACAACCCTAGTTCAGATCGAGATTCACACCGTAACACACGTCTCAAATGATATTACGAATTTCAGGCACAAAACGATTAGATGGGAGGGGGCGGGGTCGGCTCACAGCATGCACATACACGGGCCCAACAAAAAAAAAATCACATAAGTCATCAATGAAGAGTCTTACGAATGCATAAACGACATAAATAAACGTACTGCCAATAAAAACAGGACTGGGGCGTGGATGATGTAATCAACATGAGCACCAGTATGCAGCCAGCACCTGAAGAAAAATAAAATAATTCAATGTATTAAACTGGGATAAGTAACTGTTTAGACTGCTGAATGTCAAAGAATGAGGACAGATGAACATCCTGGATAATAAATTGGAGAATGCCCTTTCATAATATGTGTGACAGAATAGTTTTTAAATGTTCTCAGTGCTAAACAATAAAATAGTGGAAGCGATTCAGAATAATTCAAAGCACGTGTGTATAATAGACATCAATTTTAATAACTAATTGCCAAAAATAGGACATTTCCAAACGCTTAAAAACAGTTAAACAAGAATAAGTTCCTATATTACCTAATAACTCACCTATTTCTACTATCTGTGAAAATATAATGAGGTAAACTGAAGATATATAATAAATATCATTTCTGTAGAATTAACATAAATAAACTTGTTATATACGTATGATATAATATAACGGCAATTGGTATGGATCACAGGACATAACTAGTAGACCAGTTCAGATAGTGAAATAATTGAGCAAGTAATGATGTGCCACGCAGGTTCCGTGTCAATGTATTTCAAAGCAATACTTTTATGAAGTGAAAATGGAGGAAAGTTCAATTCGGATGACCAACGTGAATGGTTAGCAAGCATTGAAAGAGATCTTCTTTGTACACTCTTAGATGTCAGCTTGAATATGTTTAAAATAAAAAGCCCAGGAATGGTACTGGTGACGGCCATACGTACTTTCTCTGGTCCTCATATGTTAGGAGCCTAATCAGTAAATGTTTAACAGTCATTTATCTGTGCCACAGTTTCCACTCACTTGTAGTTCTTATCTTTAGTTTGTTGAATAGATGGTATCTCAGTCTGTTGTAGCCTGTGCGGAGTCTGAAGATTATCACTTGTTCACTTCTGCTGAGCTGGTAATATCTTCCTTTGGTTCTAGGCCGCTGACTGACAAAGCAATCAGCGGCCATCACGCCTGGTGGCGTCTTGTGGGGCAGCAACAAACTGTCTCAACTTTACTCGGTCGACAGCCATCCTTCGTGTGGTGCTCCAGCTCTGGTTCACATTTAGCATCTCCGCCTCCAGGTAGCTTTTGGCGTCCTTGCTGTCGCTTTCCTTCTGGAGTCCATAGCATGGCCGTTCTGGTGATAGTGTCAGGATCTCTTCTGAGGATGTGGCCAAACCAATTCCAGCGTCTACCCACTATGATGGCTCCGAGTTAGCAGTTCTTGGTTAGTTATGGTGTTAGCCAGAAAATTTGAAGAACTTTCCTTAGGCAGGTTGAGTGAAAGAGGACATTTTCTTTTCTTTTACTCTCCAGTATTCTGCACCGAAGTACATAAATTATGCAGCTCATATATTTTTAATTTAGTGCTTGTACTATACTGAGAGGATGTTTAGATCAGCTGGTAATATCCATCATTCTTTTGGTGGCATGGATGATCTGTGTCCCACTAGTTTTCCTGTATCGGCTTGTGATAACACTTTTGGCTTCTTCTTCTGATGTTTATACTTGTATCAGGCTGAGGTAGGTTTTCACTTTATTTTGTCAGTCTGACAGCTTCTTCAATGTCGGGAATGTTACAATATAAAGTGTGCACTCAGGGAAATAATGAGCGAATTGTGATGACTGATAGAGGTTTATTTCCCTTCTTCCTTATTTTATATCCTATTTTATTAAAACTGTGAGGGAGCCGCGCTGGTGTAATGGCTTCGGCGTTGTACTGGCGACCAGGTGTTCATGGTTCAAACCCGGGCGTCGGCGTTTGAAGAAATGTTTACGGCCGGAAATTTGACTGAATAGCCTGAACGGCTCCTGTGATAAACCCTCTGTGGATGGGAAGGAGCGAAGCTCCTGACCGGGTTGGAAGGAAAGTCCTCAGGTTCCCCAGCCTCGCAATGACATGTCATTGGGCCGAAGGGCTGAAAGCCCCAGTGCCGCTGGTTAAGGAAAAAAAAAAAAAAAAAAAAAAAAAAAAAAAAATTAAAACTGTGTCATCAAGTACGTGCAGGGAATTCTCGGGTAGTAGATGAGAACTCACGGAAAGATGGCCAGGTCACTAGCGAAATTCCAAAACCACAAAGACACTTATGGAAAAATTAACATTATATCTCTTATTTACAGTTGGACATTCAAAATTATACGGCCATCGATTAATCCGGTTCCTTCAGATTTCCGGCATGGGATTTCAGAGAGCAATTTTTAAATTTACCGCGTTGGCGCGCCACTGTTTTCTGTTAAAACTCTATAGAACTATTTTATTCAGTTGAACTAAGATTCTGTAGAACTGTTTTATTTAGTTGATGAACATCAAAATTTCATTTGCTTTTCATTTAGTTTTTAATTTTCTTTTCTTTAAAATACTGTACAGGTACTCATTTTCTGTTAAATATTACAGCATATATATATAACATAAAAATCCGGCATTTTAAAAAATCCGGCACTCCTCAGGTCCGGAGGTTGCGGATTTTTGAATATCAACTGTAGTTGAAAAAACAAACTCAATCATGAAATGATCTCTCCAGCCTCAAGCCAAAAGAAAAATCAAGAACTAAATCACACACAAGAAGCTATGTTCAAAATGTGGCATCAAAACAATTCAGAAAGTCAGCAATTGAACTGGAAAATGTCTCAGTTATGATAATTATACCTATTGGTTTTAGATAACTACTGCAGTGCCCTGTGTAGTTTCCGAGGGTCTGAGAGGAGATAAGGAAAGAATATAGCTACTTCACCCGCAAAAATGAGCTGATTAAAATAAGGAACCTGTGGTAAAGTCACTCACATACATAAAACACTCTAAGAGGATATCTTAAAGGAGTCACTGATAACTTTTCAAATAACAATATGTATTCATTGCTGTCATGAATGTATATGTGTCCTGATTCAAATACAAGGGGAACCAGGAATCACAATCAATTTTAATTACAAGGTATATGTACAGAATTTATTAATATGATTCATGTAGTGACATATATTATTAATGGTATCCTATGTGTGTCAGTTGTGTAGTGGTAATATGAGGTAATACTGGTTTTGTTTTGTTCAAGCTCTGTTGGTATTTGTCATCATGACTTCAATAGTTTGTTTCTATTAGAACTAGTATTGGAGATGTTCTCAGTTCTTGGTATTAAAACAATTTACTTCCCCTCTTAATTTTATGTTACAATGTTATTTTAAGATGGGGGTACATAATGTTGAGCTCCATGGCCACACTCTCTTATCTTGCGTGATGACTGCAGTAAAAGACTCCTCTGCTCGATAACTGTACTGAGTTCTGGAGCCACCCCACTGGTTGTTATATTGACCAAGGAGTATGCTGTCCACTTCTGGCTTCAGCAAAGCTCTGACCAGGTGCTGCTCAATAACTTTAAGACCACGGTCCCTGAAACAAGAAGGTTGTACCTTCTACGTCAGAACTAATTTATACTCTATTTTTACACTGAGCACAATACATCACAAACATTGAGTTCAGAGCGTTAGGCCAACTGTCAGCTTCATCTGAAATACTTTATACCAGTATTTCCCTCCCTAATGGTTACTACGCCTCTGCAATTCCAGCATTATTTCTTTCTAGTTAATAATCTAGGTGTCAGTGTACTGTTTGGCCATTCCATGCAGTTTTACTTTCCTCCGACACCTTCTGTTCAGGCTGGAGCACGATAGGCTTTACATCATGTTCGCTACTGAACCACACATATATACAGACATAAATTATCAATTTACATTCAATTTTCATTAAAAGATATTGAATATTTCAAGCTTACCACAATTCATGGAAATAATAATAAACAGTTTCGTTGACTGGCAATGAATATAGCACAACTCCGATCTGCCGATGTCCCAGGCTTTATTTTATAAAAAATATACACTGGTGCTCAACGCACTGCTTCTTAGTAGGTTTATTACAAGATGTGGCAATGAACAGACGCTCTGAATGGAGTATATTCTCAGCTCTACCCAATCACACCACGTCTACACATCTTTTCAAAAAAAATACCCCTTTCTCACGTTTCCCCTGACTACACAAGATAGTATTTATAGTCCGACCAATCGTGTTTAGTCTTTCATTTGTTGCGCTCCAATCACATAGGAGTTAACATGGTAGGCTATTTCCGTAACGTAATGTTTTTTCAAACACGTTATAAAAAAAATTTTATGAGCAGAAACGATTTCATGCTGTCAGGCACCCCCACTATTTTATTTTGGCCATAACTTGGTAATTCCTAGACTATTTGCGTAACGTTTTACATATTCTTTGTCAGCAAACCCTAAGGAACCCAAATATACGAATTTAATAGAGCTAATATGCTGCGTTCAAAATATGCAATTTCTTCTACCTCCTGTTTCGAAGATGTGCTGTCTGGGTACTGTAATGTTTTCAAACGTAAACCGGTATAATGTCATAATTCCTAATAAGCGTTTTTCAGGATTTTAAAACCTAACTCTGGGAAGGGTAGTGAATTTTATCACTGTCGATTTGAAATAAAGTTAGTGCATGTGGCCTTACACGCGTGATGGCAGCAATTGTGTATCGCGCGACGCGTGTTTAGTGTTGCACGTGTTCGGCTTTCTGCCTCTCCCTCTCTCTATCCTTTAGTCCATCTGTCTTTAGTTACGCCGTGTATGGAATGAATGAAATATTAAATCTAGGTCATTGATCAGCTTGCGTACCTCAAGGTTTTTCCAAGAAATACAGTACACGTTTCATTGAAGAAAGCGGGTAATAATACAGTAGGCTTTTACTATCAACGTGAAAGCGTTACAATTTGCAGACGAAGTAGAAAACAAGGGGGATTTCGAGTACGGTCATTGTGACAGCACTGTTCTTTACCATTCTTCTTTCCTTTTATTAAATTTATTTGTTAGGCTTTGCATTTACGTTTTAATTTATATATGGGGATTAGAATAATTCACGACATCTCCCCTCTTAAAACAGACATTATATGTCAGTCCTTTATTCTATATACACATAGAGAAATTTATTATTATTTCTGGGGTTTACGGTGATTCTCATCACACGGATGGCGGCTTAAAAAATCCGCTCCCAAATTTGTTTTTCCAGATATATACTCAATGCTAAAATTATAGGGAGCCAAAAGCAAGGACCATCGGAGTAACCTAGAGTTCTCATGCCTAGCCTGGGCTAGAAACGATAAAGGTTTGTGATCCGTTTGCAACTTAAATGCCTTCCCATACAGATAAATATTGAATTTCTTTATTGCCCATATTACTGCAAGACATTCTTTTTCGCTAGTTGAGTAATTGATTTCAGCTTTATTCAATTTTCTGCTAGCATATGCCACTGGGCTTAATTCCCCATCCAATGCATCTGATTTCTGTAGTAGAGTTGCACCTAGCCCAATATTACTGGCATCCGTCCTTACTATGAATTCTTGACTTAAGTCAGGTAATTTCAAAATGGGTTTACTTGTGAGCTTTTCCTTCAATTCTTGGTAAGTCATTTCACATTGTGGTGTCATGTAATGCGATCTGGATGTCCTTTACGTGTCAAATCAGTTAACGGTGCACATATGGAATTAAAGTTTTTGATATACTTCTGGTAGAAACCACATAATGAGACAAAGGATCTCACGTCCTTCTTGGTTTGTGGTCTCGGGGCTTTCTTTAGTTTCTCTAAATTCTTTGGGTCAGGGGTCATGTTTCCCTGATAAACTGTGTGTCCCAAAAATTCCAATTCTTTACATCCAACGCAACATTTGGTTGGTCGGGCTGTTAAATTTGCTTTCCTAAGTCGATCAAACAGCATCTTCAGAGAGTCAATGTGTTCCTCAAATGTTTCTGTTGCTATAAGGATATCATCCATGAAATTTGTTATACATGGATTATTCAGAGGGTCCAATAATTTTCTCATCATTCTAGAGAAGACACTAGGCGCATTCTTCAATCCAAATGGCAATCTATTAAACTCATAGTGTCCTTCTGAGGTACTAAAGGCTAGGTATGGGTTTTCCCACGGAAATACAGTACGAATTTTCATTGAATGGAAAGCGGGTAATAATACAGTAGGCCTTTTACTATCAACGTGAAAGCGTTACAATTTGCAGACGAAGTAGAAAACAAGGGGGATTTCGAGTACAGTCATTGTGACGCACTGTTCTTTACCATTCTTCTTCCTTTATTTATTATATGTATTTATTAGGCTTTATATTTACTTGATAATTTATATATGTGGATTAGAATAATTCACGACATCTCCCCTCTTAAAAAAAAAGACATTATATGTCAGTCCTTTATTCTATATACACATAGAGAAATTTATTATTATTTCTGGGGTTTACGGTGATTCTCATCACAGGATGTCTTTTTAAAAAAAAAAAAAATCCGCTCCCAAAAATTTGCATTTTTTTTCCAGATATATACTCAATGCTAAAATTATAGGGAGCCAAAAGCAAGGACCATCGGAGTAACCTAGAGTTCTCATGCCTAGCCTGGGCTAGAAACGATAAAGGTTTGTGATCCGTTTGCAACTTAAATGCCTTCCCATACAGATAAATATTGAATTTCTTTATTGCCCATATTACTGCAAGACATTCTTTTTCGCTAGTTGAGTAATTGATTTCAGCTTTATTCAATTTTCTGCTAGCATATGCCACTGGGCTTAATTCCCCATCCAATGCATCTGATTTCTGTAGTAGAGTTGCACCTAGCCCAATATTACTGGCATCCGTCCTTACTATGAATTCTTGACTTAAGTCAGGTAATTTCAAAATGGGTTTACTTGTGAGCTTTTCCTTCAATTCTTGGTAAGTCATTTCACATTGTGGTGTCCATGTAATGCGATCTGGATGTCCTTTACGTGTCAAATCAGTTAACGGTGCACATATGGAATTAAAGTTTTTGATATACTTCTGGTAGAAACCACATAATGAGACAAAGGATCTCACGTCCTTCTTGGTTTGTGGTCTCGGGGGCTTTCTGTAGTTTCTCTAAATTCTTTGGGTCAGGGGTCATGTTTCCCTGATAAACTGTGTGTCCCAAAAATTCCAATTCTTTACATCCAACGCAACATTTGGTTGGTCGGGCTGTTAAATTTGCTTTCCTAAGTCGATCAAACAGCATCTTCAGAGAGTCAATGTGTTCCTCAAATGTTTCTGTTGCTATAAGGATATCATCCATGAAATTTGTTATACATGGATTATTCAGAGGGTCCAATAATTTTCTCATCATTCTAGAGAAGACACTAGGCGCATTCTTCAATCCAAATGGCAATCTATTAAACTCATAGTGTCCTTCTGAGGTACTAAAGGCTAGGTATGGTCTAACCTCAGGCTTTACTGGAATCTGATAGTATCCTTTACTCAGATCCACTTTTAAGAAATATTTAGCTTTATTTAGTCTGGCAAACAGCTGATTTGTATCCGGCAATGGATCCACCTGTCCTTCTGTAATAGCATTCAGTCTCCTGTAATCTATACAGAGTCTATGTTCTCCAGAGGGCTTCCTTAAGAGTACAACACCGGAACTATATGAGGATTCACTGTGCGAAATAATTCCTTCCTTTAACAGATAGTCTATCTCTTCCTTCAAAGCTTTCTCCTTAGCAAACGGAATCGAATATGGTTTCATACAGACAGGTGTGGGGTCTATCAGTTTCATATCATATTCCAATAGGTTTGTATGCCCTGGTCGGTCTGTTAACACCTCTGCATGATTATTTAGAACCTGTTGCACTCTCTCTTTCTGAGTTTTCGTTAAATGTGTACTGATTTTCACCTGTGCTGCTGTCTCACAGGGGTGTAATGGATATTCAAATGATGAAAGTGGTTCCTTTTTCATCTCCATGGCGATGGACAAGGTCAACAAGTGTGTCTCTTCCTGATGTTCTCTTTCCAAATATTTCTTCAGGAGATTCACATGATAGATTTTTTCTTTCCCCTTCTTATCTATCTTATAATTTGTTCTAGACACCTTCTCTAAAACTGTATATGGACCTTGCCATCCAATCTGTAACTTATTCTGACTCCCGGGGAGAAGAAGCAGTACCTTCTCTCCCACAGCCAAATCTCTGTCTTTCGCCTTCCTGTTATAATAGGCAGCATGTTTCTTCCTGGCTTGTTTCAAATTTTCATTGGCAAGTTTCCAGCCAGTTTTTAAACGAGTGTTCAGCTCATTCACATATTGGTATGAAGATGTAATGTTTTCCTCTGCCTTTTCATCAGTCCACGTTCTTAACAAAGCTACATATGGACCTTTAATTTTGTGGACCTATTGTCCATGCACCGGTATGGTCTCTTCCACTCGAAGCTCTATAGTGATGATTTTTCTTCCCAGAATTATCATGCATAAAACGACCGCTACCAATTTTTCTTTTGGGGCTTTCTCCCCACTTAAAATTCTTGATGAGAGATTTCCTCTCTACATCCTCTTCCTCCAGTTTGTTTAAGTCCGATTGAGGGATTTTCGGCTTATCCTGGGGTAAGACATCTTTTTGCACTCTCCGCATAGTGGCCATTGTAAAACAGTTAAGTGAAGCTTGTCCGTGAAAAGGGGCTTCCCATTTCATTTGGTCCACTTTATCAAATTTATATTTCTTTTTATGGTCAGGCCTAATTTTGCCCCTTGGCGTGTCCAGGTCCTGATCAATGTTCCCACTTGTGGGTGTTCCCTCATGTGCTATGCTACACCTTTCTACAAAATTCTCAATGTCCCATCTTGCTTTGGGCCAATAATAATTGTGAGCCACCTTTTGAATGATGGTACCTATCTTCTCATGGTCCCCATCTGGTTTCACATGTAGGCTCCTTATTAATTCTGCCCTATATCTTTTAGGAAGTACCAGCTGTCCCTGACCTTTGGATCTAGCTCCAGTCTTCCTATACATCAACTTGTTTTTCATGTAAAAATCTCCCTTGCCTGGAGTTGTATGACAAGTTGATAATTTCCTGAAACAAGGCTTGAGTGTTTTATCCCCAGCCTGTGCCTTCCTCATCTCTTCTGGAGTGGTATCCAACATTATATCCTCCTCCTGTCTTGAGGTCGACCTGACCTGAAGGGTTGCCATGTACACAGGTTTCCTTCTGCAACGGTCAGTGTCATGATTGTTCATCTTACAATTTTTACACCACCTTTTTCCTTGGTTGAAAGATTTTCTTTCATCATATTTCCTTTCATCGAATTGTGGGGTTTTATTTTTATTTTCATACCGTGGCCTATCAAACTGGTGCTTACCTTTGTTTTGATCCCTAGGATCAAATTTATTAAAGTTCTGTGGTGCCCTAAAGTTATCCACTTGTTTCTTTTTATTACCTGTTACCTCTGCTTGAGCTGCTTGATACCTTTCAGCAACATTTAGCAACTCACCCAGCCTCTCTGCACCTTGTTCCATGAGAAACTTTCTCAGGTCTGGAGCCATGGACTCTCTTAATTGCTCTATAAGGACCATTTCCTTAAGATCTTGGGTTTTCCCCAGAGAAGTCCATTTCTCCAAGTATGTCTCTATTCGTGCAGAGAACTGGTGATAGGTTTCACCTGACAGTAGTTTAGCATTCCTAAATTTTTTCCTATAAAATTCTGCATTCTTTTCATATCTTAACAAAAGAGCCTGCTTTAGCATGTCATAATTTTCCTGATCACTTCTGCTCATTTTTGCAAAAACTTCATAAGCTGCCCCACGAAGTCCTTGAGATAACTTTAAGCTCCACCTTTCTCTCTCTAACCCATATGTGGTAGCTAATAGTTCATACCTATTTAGATAGCTCTCTATATCATCGTCTTTCTCAACAAAATGATCTAAATGAAAATTCATAGCTGAGGTTGAGGCTCCCTGGCTAGCAGTAGCATCAGAGGTAAAGGGACTGGCACCATTTTCAGGAGCATGGCCTTGAAACTCAAACTCCCTTAGTCGTAACTCATGTTCCCTTTGTAATCTCTTCTCCTCCGTTTCTGCTTCCCTCTCTGCAGCTAATCTCTTTTCTTCTCTTTCTGCAGCTAATTTCTTCTCTTCCCTTTCTGCAGCCTGTCTTCTTTCCTCGGCTTCCAATGCTTTAGCCTCTTTGTCAGCCTCAATCTGCAACCTCTTAGCCTCAGCCTCAATCTGCAACCTCTTAGCCTCAGCCTCAATCTGCAACCTCTTAATCTCTTTTTTCAGCTTCTAACTTTCTTTCGGCCTCTTTTTCTAATCTTCTTTCTTCTCGTTCAATATATTTGTCACATTCAGCAGTGACATAAGCAATCATAATTTGCCCGTCCATGCCTAACTCTTTCGCAGTCTGTACAGCAGCAGATCGAAATTTTGCCAGGTCGGCCATTGTCTAACAGATAAATGTCTAAAATAATCAACTAAACAATTGTATCTATGACTAATTAACTTAGGACAACACAGGCACTGTGAGCTCAACCTTATTTATTTTCACCCAAGGATACCTTTTAATTCTTATTATTCCCTGAAGTGAGTTACCCCCAATATTTGTAATAGGGAAAGATTCAAAATCCCGAGGGCGAGACCCCAATATATGTGGTAAAGTGGGATGTTATAAATATTTATAGGGGACTTAGTGTACTGACTGAGATCAGCTGTGAAGGTATCTATATCTAATAAGAGTAGTGTATTATAGATAACCTTACTTGCTGCCACATATATATATCTCAGTCAGAATTATTCTGGAGTAGTGTGATGACTACGTTATATGTCTAGGGTATGTGTATGATGAAGTGTAAGTCATAACAACAACAGACAGATAAACAATTTAATTTATTCCACCACACTTGACAACACTGTGACACTCACATACATAAAACACTCTAAGAGGATATCTTAAAGGAGTCACTGATAACTTTTCAAATAACAATATGTATTCATTGCTGTCATGAATGTATATGTGTCCTGATTCAAATACAAGGGGAACCAGGAATCACAATCAATTTTAATTACAAGGTATATGTACAGAATTTATTAATATGATTCATGTAGTGACATATATTATTAATGGTATCCTATGTGTGTCAGTTGTGTAGTGGTAATATGAGGTAATACTGGTTTTGTTTTGTTCAAGCTCTGTTGGTATTTGTCATCATGACTTCAATAGTTTGTTTCTATTAGAACTAGTATTGGAGATGTTCTCAGTTCTTGGTATTAAAAACAATTTACTTCCCCTCTTAATTTTATGTTACAATGTTATTTTAAGATGGGGGTACATAATGTTGAGCTCCATGGCCACACTCTCTTATCTTGCGTGATGACTGCAGTAAAAGACTCCTCTGCTCGATAACTGTACTGAGTTCTGGAGCCACCCCACTGGTTGTTATATTGACCAAGGAGTATGCTGTCCACTTCTGGCTTCAGCAAAGCTCTGACCAGGTGCTGCTCAATAACTTTAAGACCACGGTCCCTGAAACAAGAAGGTTGTACCTTCTACGTCAGAACTAATTTATACTCTATTTTTACACTGAGCACAATACATCACAAACATTGAGTTCAGAGCGTTAGGCCAACTGTCAGCTTCATCTGAAATACTTTATACCAGTATTTCCCTCCCTAATGGTTACTACGCCTCTGCAATTCCAGCATTATTTCTTTCTAGTTAATAATCTAGGTGTCAGTGTACTGTTTGGCCATTCCATGCAGTTTTACTTTCCTCCGACACCTTCTGTTCAGGCTGGAGCACGATAGGCTTTACATCATGTTCGCTACTGAACCACACATATATACAGACATAAATTATCAATTTACATTCAATTTTCATTAAAAGATATTGAATATTTCAAGCTTACCACAATTCATGGAAATAATAATAAACAGTTTCGTTGACTGGCAATGAATATAGCACAACTCCGATCTGCCGATGTCCAGGCTTTATTTTATAAAAAATATACACTGGTGCTCAACGCACTGCTTCTTAGTAGGTTTATTACAAGATGTGGCAATGAACAGACGCTCTGAATGGAGTATATTCTCAGCTCTACCCAATCACACCACGTCTACACATCTTTTCAAAAAAATACCCCTTTCTCACGTTTCCCCTGACTACACAAGATAGTATTTATAGTCCGACCAATCGTGTTTAGTCTTTCATTTGTTGCGCTCCAATCACATAGGAGTTAACATGGTAGGCTATTTCCTTAACGTAATGTTTTTTCAAACACGTTATAAAAAAAATTTTATGAGCAGAAACGATTTCATGCTGTCAGGCACCCCCACTATTTTATTTTGGCCATAACTTGGTAATTCCTAGACTATTTGCGTAACGTTTTACATATTCTTTGTCAGCAAACCCTAAGGAACCCAAATATACGAATTTAATAGAGCTAATATGCTGCGTTCAAAATATGCAATTTCTTCTACCTCCTGTTTCGAAGATGTGCTGTCTGGGTACTGTAATGTTTTCAAACGTAAACCGGTATAATGTCATAATTCCTAATAAGCGTTTTTCAGGATTTTAAAACCTAACTCTGGGAAGGGTAGTGAATTTTATCACTGTCGATTTGAAATAAAGTTAGTGCATGTGGCCTTACACGCGTGATGGCAGCAATTGTGTATCGCGCGACGCGTGTTTAGTGTTGCACGTGTTCGGCTTTCTGCCTCTCCCTTCTCTCTATCCTTTAGTCCATCTGTCTTTAGTTACGCCGTGTATGGAATGAATAAAATATTAAATCTAGGTCATTGATCAGCTTGCGTACCTCAAGGTTTTTCCAAGAAATACAGTACACGTTTCATTGAAGAAAGCGGGTAATAATACAGTAGGCTTTTACTATCAACGTGAAAGCGTTACAATTTGCAGACGAAGTAGAAAACAAGGGGGGATTTCGAGTACGGTCATTGTGACAGCACTGTTCTTTACCATTCTTCTTTCCTTTTATTAAATTTATTTGTTAGGCTTTGCATTTACGTTTTAATTTATATATGGGGATTAGAATAATTCACGACAGAACCAACAGATGGAACAAACAAATACATTTACATATCTAGGAAGCAAAGTAACACCAGATGGCGGAATAAGCAAAGACATAAGTTAAAGAATGAATAAAGCCAGAACAGCCTTCGCCAACCTAAACAACATGTGGAAATCTTCTCACTACACCACAAACGACAAATTAAGATTATACGAGAGGTGCGCACCTTCTGTGTGTTTGTACGGTGTGGAGTACTGGAGAATAACAGAAAAGGAAATGTCAAAATTATCCTCTTTCCACACAACCTGTCTAAAAAAAACTCTTCGATTTTTTGGCCGAATACCATCTCCAGCCAGGCAAAAATAAATACACACCAACATTGCGGGAAGACGCTTTAACTGGGTTGGCATTGTCCTCAGAAAAGACCCTGACACCATCATATGAATTGCTATGCTCTGGACCCCAGAAGGATGGCGAAAGAAAGGCAGACCAAAGAAAACCAGGCAGGAAACTGTGGAGGCCGAGATGCAAAGCATGAACCAGAGTTGGAGCACTGCACGAAGGATGGTCAACGACCAAGCAAAGTGGAGACAGTTTGTTGCTGCCCTACAAGACGCCAATAGACGTGTTGGCCAGTGACCGGGCAAAGTGGAGACAGTTTGTTACTGCCCTACAAGACGCCAATAGACGTGTTGGCCAGTGACCGGGCAAAGTGGAGACAGTTTGTTGCTGCCCTACAAGTCGCCAATAGACGTGTTGGCCAGTGACTGCTTTGTCAGTCGGGGGCTAAGGATCCAAGAAGAAAACCCCCAGTAATGTTGAAAGAGGCGACTAACGCAGGATTGTGCATGCGGCTGGCAACCCCAACATGTCAAATAAATTGTTACAGAGTACCGCTACAATAGAGCATGCTTTCCCTGGTGCAGGCTTCCTGCAATGGGGTCATCTGCAGCTGTGGCTCCATGCTCCATAGTCAGCGGAAAGGTAACATAAAAGATGATGATTAATGTAGTACAGTCGGATACAGAATTACAAAATGAGAGAAAAAGGAAAGCTGTCATTTATACATTTTCATTGTATAGCTCACATGCATACAACTATATGAAACCTATATGCAGTTTCCTAAAGATACAAATAAGATGTTAGCGGAAATATCTTTAATTTAAAAAAAAAATAATGCGAATCTCATTCTCATGTATTCATTGGTCAGGATATTTGTTTACGTTTCCACTTAGCGCATCCCTGTCAACCATTAATCATGAACATAGATTTGTTAGTTATATCAGGAATTTTTTTTTATTTTTGTAAATAGTGTGATATATTACTGATTTTCCATGCTGTATGCATCATTCTGACTTATTTCTTCTTATGATGCTTTTTCCGCGTTAGTTGAGACTATTGCTGAGGTCATAGATCCTGTCAGTAGCTTCACAGTTGTTCTTATTCCATGCATCATTTCTGGAATGGTGTTTTTATGTTAAACACCAGTGTATTCCTGTTGATCCTGCGTGTGTGATGATCAGCTAGCGGGTCGGGTCCTCAGATCATTCTCGCCAGCATTATTCTACCACTGCTGTTTGTACAATGTTTGTTATTCTTTGATTGTCCTTATATGTTCCAGGTGGTTATGTGATTTTAAAGGACAACGAATAACTAACGACATGAATAATCACATAAAGAGAATCAGGTTAAGAAATACAGCAACGATCAGAATCGTGAAAAAAAAGTAAAATTCTGAATACTGCCACTAATTATAGCCATAAATAGCCATAGCCAGATAGTTCTTCAATATGCTCTGGTTACTGAACTTTTATGGATAGCTAAATATTACTTACGTTCCTTTTTCCAAATGCTCCTTGATTACTGCCCATATAACTGTGACTATAAACGGCGCAACTGAGGAAACAGGATTAAAATATTTCACATTTAAAAGAGGTCACAAATGACTCAGTATTAAAGTTTGTTTTTTTTAAAGAAAAATTGACTGAGTATAAACGTTTAGTATATATATATATATGTATTTGTATATGTATGTATATATATATATATATATATATATATATATATATATATATATATATATATATATATTCTGTTCAAAACAAGAAACGCATAGCTATCCGAGGGCGCGTTTTTATGAGTTTGTAAGTAAAATTTGGTGCTAGGGTATATAAAAACCAGCCTCAAATGTTCTTTACAGTGTCAAATGCACGTGTTGACCTGAATTGCGTTCGTTTTTGTAATCGTTACAACGCAGTGGTCAATAGTGTTTATGACGCAATTTTTGACCACAGCTCATGTTGCGCGCACGTGAAAGCAACAAAATTTGGAGTGAACGCTTTTCACTGACTACGCAACTGAAACCCTATAAAAGGATAACGCTATACAAAAAAAAATTCAGTTCATTTTCAAGCAGACATTTATGGCGTCTCTATCGATAAATTTAAGGAACATTGCTATTGGCCGACTGCATGCAGGCGACAGTCAAAGTCAGGTTGCCAGGCATCTAAACGTGCATCTGAGTACCATCAGTCGACTTTGGCACCGGTTTCAAGCCACTGGCTCAGTTGAAGACCGGCATCGCAGTGGACGACCCAGAGTGACAACAGCAGCGGAGGATCGCTTTATTCGGCTTCGTCACCTCAGAGACATGTTTACAACAGCTTCCTCAACTGCCCAGTCATTGCCTGCAAGGCGTCATGTGTCTGATCAATCTGTCCGGAATAGACTGCATGACGCTGGACTTTGGGCACAACGACCTCACCGAGGACCTGTCCTTACGCGCCGCCATCGCCAAAATCGACTTCTTTGGGCCAACCAGCATCGTCCCTGGGCAGCTGACAATCATTGGAGACGTGTCTGGTTTAGTGACGAATCTTTCTTTTTGTTGCAGCGTCATGATAGACAGTGTAGGGTCTACCGTAGTCGAAATGAACGTTTTGCCCAAAATTGCGTTGATGAAGCTCCGCCCCACGGTGGTGGAGGTGCAATGGTGTGGGGAATGATCAGTTACAACGGAAGGAGTCAATTGGTGCACATTGAAGGAGGCTTGAATGCGCAACGATACGTCAATGAAATTCTTCGACCCCATGTCCTTCCAGTTTTGGCTGCCCAAAGGACTGTGTTTCAACAGGACAACGCCAGACCCCATTGTGCACGGTTGACCACGCAGTTCCTGACTGCTGTCATGAATTTACCGTGATACAACGTTAAAATATCTGCAATTATAAAGATAACATGTAGGGATAAAAATAATGCGTAAGATACTAGGAGACATGCTCGCCCATGCCCGCATTTCCTACCGCCATTGAAACTAACTAGTTATACATGCAGACGAAACGGTACCCTTGTAGACGGGAGGGAAACGGAGATAAAAATCATTATGACGGTCTGAACACGTGTTTGAATCTAGAAAGGCAAAAGACGCAATTTGTAGTTTAAGAGAAAAAAAATTCACGCCACTAGTTGACACAATGTAGGGAAATGGACAGAATAACGACTTTAGCTCTTGTCAGAGACAGACGTTTCTTTGACGATTTACGGTACTTTGACGTTATAGTTTGAATATAGCGGCAACCGCGTGAACGAACGTTCAAAAACTGATTTCAAAAACTACCCTTGAGAAAAGTAGGTTTTTTTTTTAATAAGAAAGTTATGAAAATAAAACCTAGCTAGTTTGATAGCCCATCTTAAGCAGAGAAATAATATACTTTTAATTATACAGACGGAAGATATTGACGAAAGACCGTATTGTTCCTATCAGACTAGCGAACAGTATTGTTGTGCATACTTTCACTAAAGTCTCAATTTTGCGTCCTTGAGACAAGAAAAGGCAAATTTCAAACTGTAATAAACTAGCGGGGCAAAGTCGGGAGATAGTGGCTAAAAATAACTTAGGAAGCAGGTTCGTGCAGTTTTTACATGTGTTAGTCCCAAAAAACAAGTGAAATTGTGGGAAAAAGATAAAATGTGACCGACGTACATTTTAAAAATTGAGATGTACTTTTGACTTTTTGGGGAAAAGATAAAATGTGACCGACGTACATTTGAGAAATTAAGATGTAATTTTGACTTTATTTTCAAATTTTGAATAGAAAAGCTTAGTCTTCTGATCTGATTGGCCAACGCATTTTATATTAGCGGGATGGAGACACACATTTTTGCCATTTGATATAAGTCTGTCCAGTAAACACAGTCATTAAAGCTAGTGGTTTTTTTTTTTTTTTTTTTTTTTCGTTCGCCCGCTAATACTCGAGGGAGGTTATCATTTTATGACTGACATTGATTTTTACGTGAGTATCCCTTTATTTCTTGTACAGAGACAAATGTCCTCGCCATTCAGGCAAATATCGGAGGTACCCAATGGGTCGGCTGTCCCTGGTCGACGACACTCCTTCAATGTTTTCGCCACAGTTAATCCAGTCCAATTCCCGGTCGACGAAAAATCCTCAAATGCCGTCGCCCGGGTTTGATCCTGTATCACCCGGTCGCCAGAGCGGTGTTGTAACCACTACGCTAGCGCGGCTCCCACTGCTAGTGGTGTTTTCCAAGGAAGAATACATAAAAGTTAGTGGGACGCCATACTCTAGCCAGCAGCTCAGCTGAGTTTTGCTAGTATTAACTGTGTTTTCAATTCTGAATTCTGGTAAGAATGAAAGCATTTATCTTGTTTATTTTAATATTTTGAGTGATTGATACTGCCATATCATGAAAAATGATTACGACAAGTAAGTGCTCGCTCTAGGTCCCCAGCCGCAGTTCAGGGTCTAGAGACAAACAAATAATATATGGACACCTAACGAAGACTATGGAAGGCGGATCAATTATTGAGATCAGTGGGAACATATCACCTATCTTATTGAATAAAAGAGGAAACTATTGAACATATATCAGATGCAATGCAGTCTTGGGGAACTGGTACTATGTGAAAACAACTGGGTAAGATGTGCTATGTTGGTCAGAGAGATCTGACCCAGTCTGTGTAATGTTTGTTGTGTTGTGTGTGTATAAGAGTGGCGCAGTGGATAGAGTACTGACACATGGCACAAAACTTGTTTCAGAACTGTGAGTTTCTGTTTTGGCACTACAGTGGTGCCAAATGCTTATGTAAGAGTACACAAGCAGATGTGTGTGCCGCCTAACATTTGTGTCTGTGCAGCCTACCATTGTACTCCAGCTACGGAGAGGAGTGGGCCACAAGAATCCTGTATCAGATCGTCACAGGCGAGATAAGTGAAATCTAGCCTGCTGGAGATTCACAACTATTCTACCATCAAATAAAGACATAACTATTGAGAAATAAACATTTACCTCATTCCATAAGTCAATGGACAATGATTTTGGTAGTCACAGATTGTGCGTGATGACGCCACCCCAACGAAACATCCAGTACTAGTTCTCCAAAGACAGTATAGATAACATTAATAATAACCATTTTTATAATATACCTATGTACACAAATTACATTTTATTATGCCACATATTTATGCATTTCATTGATAAACCCATATCATTTTATATGGTCTGACCAAACTAAAACATTGGTTCAGAACTAATAAATTTAAAAAATATTGTTAAAATTTAAACTAAAACAACCAGAGTTAGTTCAGTGTGTTATAGAATTTATTAATATTATTAGACTTATTAATTACATGTGTGTGTCTGTATATTATATTACTACACATTACATTTCAGTACCCTAGACTTTTTAACGTAGCTAACATTCATGATAGTAGAATCGGTCTGTTTGAGGTCGTAGTGGTAGTAAGAAGGGCCTTCTGTAATTCACATAAACTTTTATCTCAGGAGCCTTCACAGCTGACCTCATACAGTACACTAGGTAACATAACAACCATACAATACCATCAAAAACCACTACAACTGCCAACAACATTCTCACCCTTCCCAGGCCATCCCTGTCTCCAGACATGAGTCCGATTGAGCACCTGTGGGATGAGCTGCATAGACGTGTTTGTCGCCGAGACGTTGCTCCAGCCAATCGTCGTGATCTGTTCCAGGCACTCCAGGAAGAGTGGGCAGCCATCCCACAGGCCCACATCAGACGTCTGATCGCATCCATGCCCAGGAGATGCCAGTCGCTGATCGATGCAAGAGGAGGCCACACACCATACTAACGGGAAAGCCCGTACGCCAAAAAACTCTCATGACCCAGATGTAAAACAACGGTCAATTGATTGGTTGAACCCTAAGGTATTCTTGTGTGCAATTTGAACAATTAACTTATTAAATTAAAAAAGTTATTGAATGTCAAAATTATGGTTATGTTTGTGCCTTCAGTAGCTATGCGTTTCTTTTTTTGAACAGTATATATATATATATATATATATATATATATATATATATATATATATATATATATATATATATATATATATATATATATATATATATATATATATATATATAGATGAGTGCAAGAGAGACACCAGGACACTGGACATAAATCCAGCAACGTGGGAGGATGAAGCTGCTGATTGCACCATGTGGCGATGCTATTTACGGCGCCAGCTCAGACTTGGCAAAAAGAAGCTCACACATCAAGCAGAAGAGAGGAGAAAATGTCACCAGGAAAATATGCAGCTGATAGCTATCACCTCAGGGGCGTATATATATATATATATATATATATATATATATATATATATATATATATATATATATATATATATATATATATATATATATATATATATATATATATATATATATATATATATATATATATATATATATATATATATATTGAATACCACAATTAGAAAAGGTTAAAATTATTAGCTGTAAAAGTGAAACATGTGAACAAATAACAAAGTGTTCAATGACTGAAAATCAATATTAGTTCTTAGTAAAATGACTGAATATTAAAATCAGAACATGCTTAAAAAAAGACATAAAAATCAAAGTATTAACTGCATGTCTCGATTGACTTCTTCTTCTTCTTTCTTCTTCCTCGTTCGTCCTGAAAAGGACGTTGGTTGCGTTGTGTCTGTTTACGCCGGAGCTGCGATATCTGCGCTTTTCGGCCAACATATCCGACTTCAGCACGGCATTTTTAGGGACCGGGTTTGCCTTTCCTCTTTGATCCCTACTCTCTCAGCCAGACTGCAGTGATGCAGCCTGTTTCCAGGATCACCACGTGGAGGTGGAGTAGGGTCTTGGTCAGCTCTGGTTCGCTGACGCAAGCAGCCAAGCTATGGGTCGCTGACTGCATTCTCTATTGACTTTAGGTGCTTGTTTACAATGGTGTTCTAGATTGTCACATTCAACACCATAATACCTGTCATAAGTACTTCGGTCGGTCGGTCAGTCACATTTTGCACACCGTCATTTGCGCACCATTTTTATTTTCGAGAGAGTACATTAACTTTCAACCACAGCTAAGGGGGTGCAACTGTGGTTGAAAGTTAGACAATAATTGTCTTGTTTCCCTTTATATGTACTCTCCCGAAAATAGAAAAAGTGCGCAAATGAAAGTGTGCATGAACAGTTTGATTATGGAAAGAAGCCAACAACACAATTGATAAACAGTACATGAACTGGAGTTTCGTTAATTTCAAACGTTGTTCTCGGAGGCTCTAAGTCGACCATGGCTTCTCAGAGGCAGTAAGTCGACCAGGGTAAGATTTTAAAAGATGCACGAACAATTAATTAGATCATTATCACTGCTCCACGTGTCATTTAGGTAAGGTTACTCCATATCTCTCCCTGTTCCATGATTTTCACTTCAAATATCTAATGACGGTCGCCTGCAATGAAATGACCACAGTAGTGATAGTACCGTCTGTAATACATGTAACAGAAACAACACACTATAATTAATAACCTGTCAATGTTGACGGGTTATTTCTAGTTCTACCATAATTACACCTGTTCTTAAATAATTACAGTTATAATTACTCTCTTAGTACTACCGTAGTAATACTAATTTTAATCTCGTGATCATAATTAAGTCTACAGTTATATCGGTTTGATTGATCTACATTTGCTGTGACGGTATAGTCTCCCCTGCTCCACAGTAGAGGTCAAACAATGGCCAAACTTAGAGTACAATGATGAGGGTATTCAAAGGTATCAACCTTCGTTCAAGATTACTCTTGGCAGAGATATAAATAGAAGAATGATGCTTCTATTTTAAGGCGGCTCACAGGATTTTAAAGTAAAAGTAAGCATAACAACTGCGATCATCTAAGCTGTCATGAACTTATTATTCTCCGGCCCCCTCTGTGAGGAAATTTATTGATTTGTATTTCGAAGCCCCCAGCGGAAAGTGACTCAGCAACTATTAATTTAATAGCGCTATATGTTTATGCGTTTTTAAAACAATATGAGTCATACGATTGCAGACATACAATTCACTCAACAGTGATTAATTCAACTATAGATTTATAGTTTCAGATAAACGGGTTTAATGAAAACTTTAATAAGATTAAAATAAATAGATAACTTTAATAGGATTAAAATAAATAGAGTTATTTACACACAAACAAAATGAAGCACTGATATTTTCCTCATTGGTGTCGTGAGAATTTCTAATCCACATATATAAATTAAAACGTAAATGTAAAGCCTAACAAATAAATTTAATAAAAGGAAAGAAGAATGGTAAAGAACAGTGCTGTCACAATGACTGTACTCGAAATCCCCCTTGTTTTCTCCTTCGTCTGCAAATTGTAACGTTTCACGTTGATAGTAAAAGCCTACTGCTTCAATACCCGCTTTCTACGATAAAACGTGTACTGCCTTTCTAAGAAAAACCTTGAGATACGCAAGCTGACCTATATTTAATATTCCATTCATGTCATTTTATACACTAATTTACCATAAACGAAAGACAGATGGACTAAGGATAGAAAGAAAGGGAGGGGCTGAAAGCCGGAACGCAGGCAATACTACCACAGTCTCGCGATACACAATTACTACCATCACGCGTATAAGGCCACAAGCACTAGCTTTTTTCAAATCGACAGTGATAAACAACACTACCCATACGAGAGTTAGTTTTTAAAAACCTGAAAAAGGCTTATTGGGAAACATTACATTATACTGGTTTACGTTTGAAAACATTACAGTACCCAGACACCACATCGTATTCGAAGTGAACAGGAGGTAGAAGAAAATGCATATTTTGAACGCAGCCACTTAGCTCCTTTAAATTTATATATGTGGGTTCCTTAGGACTTGCTGACAAAGAATATGTTAAACGTTACGCAAATAGTCTAGGAATTAACAAATTATAGCCAAAAGAAATAGTGAGGGATGTCAGACAACACCAAAATCAGAATCGCTCAGTGGCAGATTTTCACACCACCATTGTACGGAAAATAGGTCCCCATGTTAAAACCTATTTGATTGGATAGAAGTAAATGTAAGGCTAAACACGATTAGTCGGACTATAAATACTACTTCTTTGTTGCTAGGAGACGGAAGGAAGGGTACTTTTTTTTGAAAAGCTGTGTAAACATGGCACGATTGGTTAGACCCGCCAATATAGTCAATCAGAGGCGTCAGGTCAGCACCACATTTTCAAATAAACTTACTAAAGAACCAGTGCGTTGAGCGCCAGTGCATATTTTTCTAAATAAAAGCCTGGGACATCGGCAGATCGAAATTGTGCTATATTCATTGCCAGTCAACGTAACTGTGTATTATTCCATGAATTGTGGGACCGTGGTCCTAAAGTTATTGAGCAGCACCTGGTCTGAGCTTTGCTGAACCTAGAGGCTGACAGCATACTGCTGGGTCCAGATAGTGACCAGTGAGGTGTCTCCAGAACACAGGGAGGCTATCGAGCAGAGGAGTCTTTTCCTGCCGCCATCACGAAAGATAAGCGTCTGTGGCCAGAGGAGCTCAACATTATGCCCCCCCCCTTCCCCCCCCCCCCCTCAAAATCTGACTTTATAATAAAACAGAGGGAAAATACAGTGTTTAAATTGATAGGAACTGTGAACTTTTCCCCATACTATTTCCAAGATAAACAAACACTTGAAGTCATGATGACAAATAACAACATAGCTTGAAAAAACAAAACCAGTATTACCTCATATTACTACTACACAACTGACACACATAGGATAATATTAATAAAATATGTCATTACAAGGTTCATATTGATAAATTCTGTACATATAAATTGTAATTACAATTGATTGTGATTCCTGGTTCACTTTGCATTTGAATCAGGACACATATATTAGTAAAAGTAATTAATACATATTTGTATTTGAATCAGGACACATATATTAGTAAAAGTAATTAATACATATTTGTATTTGATACATTCCCAGTGCCTCATTTAAGATAGTCTTATAGAGTGTTAAATGTGTGTGAGTGTCACAGTGTTGTCAAGTGTGGTGGAATAAATTAAATTGTTTATCTGTCTGTTGTTGTTGTGACTTACACTTCATCATATACATACCCTAGACATTTAACGTAGTCATTACAATATTCCAGAATAATTCTGACTGAGTTATAATGTGGTAGCAAGTAAGGTTATCTGTAAAACACTACACCTATTAGATACAGATACCTTCACAGCTGATCTCAATCAGTACACTAAGTCTCCTATAAATATTTATAACACTTTACCCCACTTTACCACAATTGGTCAATCTAAACTGTTTGTAGGTGGACTGGTCCTTCTATTTTTTTTTAGCAATCAGGGTAAAAATTGTACGTGTCCAGTGCTGCTGCGCAACAATACGGTACTTAGCTGCCGGTGTGATGTCGGTGTAGGGTCGGTCGGCGTCTGCTTCAGCCGCTTGTTTGTTCCTAAAGACGTTTTTACCATTCCTGGAGTCAATAGTTAACACTGCGCCTGCCATGCACATGTATTTAAAAAAAAAAAACAATCAGGCGACCTCCGCTTCCATCCACCACTTCACCTTCCTCAGGACGTTTTACACTTCCTGCGAGTCAATTTTTAACCCCAGATGAGTCGAATGAAAGACAATATATATATATATATATATATATATATATATATATATATATAATATATATATATATATATATATATATATATATATATATAATCACCCAAAGGGCCCGAGCTACTGTTCCCTGATGCATGGTTAGAAAGCGACTAAGGAGGGTTGGACATGGGGCTGGTTACCCCATCCTGTAAGCAATTTAAACCACAAAAAAAAACCTCAACAAACAAGTAAAAATGAAACTCAAGAGATATGCAACAATGCAAAATTAGACAACAATTTAATGTAGGACATCTAAGAAATCAAGAAAAACGAGACAGATTTGCGGTCACAATATCCAACAAATTCCAAGTGCTCCAACAGCGGAAGATATGAGAATACATAAGACTATTGGCAGCAAATCAAAACTGTATGGAATGGGACATGTGAAGAAATACTGGGGAAAAGGGAACGACAACAAAAAGCATGGATAACAACAGAAGCTATCAATAAGATAAAAGACAGAAAAAACAAAAAAGCAGATTTAAACAAAAGCAAAACCAGAAGTTCCAAAACCAAGGTTCAAGAAGTGTACACAGAAGCAAACAAAGAAGTAAAAAGAAGTATCACAAGAGACAAGAGGAAGCATATTGAGGAGTTGGCAAGAGAGGCATAAGATGCTGCAGCCAAAGGAAATATGAGAGAACTGTATAATAGCACAAAGAAGCTAACAGGGAAATACAAGCAAACAAGTTGCCTCATAAAAGACAAGAATGGAAAACTGCTCAGCAATTTAGAAATGCAAATGAAGAAGTGGACATAATATTTTGAGGACCTTCTCAATAGACCAGCTCCACAAAACCCCCCGGACATCCAGCAAGCAGAAGAGCTACAAATTAATGGTAAAAGACCAACGAAGGAAGAAATAAAGAAAGCCATAAAGCTTCTAAGAGATGGAAAAGCGTCTGGACCTGATGGCATTCCAGCAGAAGCCATCAAAGCAGATATCAATACGGCAACAGAAATGTTATATAAATTACTTGGTAAAGTCTGGGAAAAAGGAAGAGATACCAGCAGAATGGAAGGAACGATATCTGGTTAAGTTGCCTAAGAAAGGAAATTTACAAGAGTGTACAAATTATAGAGGAATAATGTTACTATCAGGGCCAGGAAAAGTATTAAACATGATTATCTTTGAGAGATTAAAAGAGTCCAGAGACAAGAAACTGAGAGATGAACAAGCGGGTTTTCGACAAAATAGATCCTGTACAGACCAGATAGCCACTTTGAGAATAATAGTTGGACAAAGTCTTGAATGAAATTCAGCACTATACATCGGATTTGTGGACTACGAAAAGGCATTTGACAGTGTAGACAGAGAACCACTTTGTAAATTGATGAGGCATTATGGAATTCCCCTGAAGATCATTAATTTAATAAAGAAACATTTGAAGACATGACATGCAGAGTTCTTCATGAAGGACAGCTTACAGAACCGTTTGGGATAAGAACAGGAGTGCGACAGGGATGCCTCTTGTCTCCATTTCATTTCTTAGTAGCAATAGACTGGGTTATGAGAACATCGAAAACACACAACAGAAATGGAATCCAGTGAACTCTGACTAAGAAGTTGGATGATCTGGATTTTACTGATGACTTGATTCTTCTGTCCCATAACCGTAATCAGATGCAGGACAAATTGAAAACACTCGATGAGAGGTCACAGCAATTGGGTCTGAAAATACACAGGGAAAAGACAACAATAATGAGAATAAATGCAGGTAATGATAGCAGGGTTGAACTTGAAGAAATACCAATACAAGATGTGGAATCATACACATATCGTGGCAGCAATATAGACAAAAGTTGAAGAAACAGACAGTGATATCAAAGTAAGAATACAAAAAGCAAGAGGAGCTTTCATTGCATTGGGAAATTTATGGAGATCAAG
This sequence comes from Oreohelix idahoensis, assembly GCA_024509875.1. Taxonomy (NCBI): domain Eukaryota; kingdom Metazoa; phylum Mollusca; class Gastropoda; order Stylommatophora; family Oreohelicidae; genus Oreohelix; species Oreohelix idahoensis. Next base: position 145,280 of record JAMPIV010022063.1, read on the forward strand.
AGAAATCGGATCCAACACGAAAATAAGAATTTTCAACTCAAATGTGAAGACAGTCCTATTGTATGGCTCTGAGACACGGAGAACAACAAAGACAACAGCCAGAAAGCTACAGACTTTCATAAATGGGTGCTTGTGTAGAATAGAGGGATTAAAATGGTATGACAAGGTTACCAACGTGGAACTGAGGACAAGAACTAGACAAGTGCCAGTGGAACAAGAGATGAGAAGAAGACGATGACGATGGATAGGACACACACTGAGGAAACCTGTTGATAGCATTATAAGGCAGTCCTTGTTCTGGAACCCCCAGGGCAAGAGAGGCAGAGGTAGACCAAGAAGCACACGGAGAAGAGAGCTGGAAACAGAGGTGAAAATGATGAGGAGAACGTGGAAAGAACTTGAGATGACGGCACGTGACAGGAGGACTTGGCATGTGCTTGTTGAAGGCCTATGCTCCTTTGGGAGTGGAGGAATATGAATTAATGAATATATATATATATATATATATATATATATATATATATATATATAATGTACATATAAAACTTACTAAAGTGTTAGTACATTAAATATATACACCATGATTTCATCATCCACTTCCTGCTCTCGATGGAGCCGGGGGCCACGTCTGCTGTTGATTTCTTGTGAGGAAACCCGAACGAAGTAGCACCAGCTCTGCAGTGGTGGTTCATGTTAATTGCAGTGATGACATTGCGTGCCTTATGTGCAACTGTACACCCACAAGCAAATTATATATGTCAAAATGCATATAAAATGATACCATGTTACATATTACAACTTACCCCAATATCGGATGCATTGAGGCATATCTGGAGTCATCCTTATATGACCACCAGCTATGCACAATGCTACAACATACATATGTGGAAGTGAACCTCTGTCTGTGAGGCTAATTACATCCTCATTGACTCTTGCAATCATCCACACATATTCAGGGATTCCCCCCTGTGGTGAAACTTGTTGAGAACCCAGCACTGCTCACACTAAGCTTGGAGACGTCACTTGAGCCTCAGACGTAATTCTTTGGCTTTGACTCGGTTGATTGCATGCCGAAGGATCTCACTATGCACCCAGTGACAGGCAGGGGGAGCTGAGACGTGGCTCTGTGCAGGACGTGACAATTCTTTGGGAAAGCCCAGAACCAGAGTGCAGTATTTTAGCTCTGCATAGTTTGAGAGCATCTTGGATGGTGGGGAATGTGCAGTATGCCACACACCTCTTCCTCCTAGCTTGGGACCAGATGTGATGATCCTTTAAATGCAAGCCAAGCTTGAGAAACTGGAGCTCAAGACTTCAACTCAGCAAGTTTCGGAATGGTAGAAAAGCCACAGAAAAAGCCTAGATCTACAGTGTAGATAATACAAAGGGGTCTTCAACCTGGTATTGGCCGCAAAAGAGCGAGAAGCTCAGCAGCCCTAGATAAACAACAACAACCCCAATATCGGGCGAAATAATACACAGGATTGATGCACAAAATGGCTGTAATTTACTGTAACTAGTTTAAAATGCAGTAATCCTTCAGATAGATAATGTTACAGTGTACTGAATCTTTCTATTATTTCCAATGGAGGAGGGTTTTAAGGCTTGGGCTTTCAGTATTATTATGAGAGTATAATGCTCTTTAATTTTAGCAGCTACTCCAAATCCGGTGGCTGGTTCTGAAGGGTGTTCTGGTTACGAGTTTGTTTTTTTTTTTTTTTTGGCTGTTTGTGATAATACCTTGACGACATTGGAAGTCAGTGAAGTAATCTTATAAAGCGGTACGTTTTAAGCGAAAATTTTGCCCACGCACCCATGTTGCTTCGTTGAGGAGAGATCCAATCAGGAGCAGTCTATCTTAGCATCTTAAATGCCAAACCAATTGCTAATAAGTGTCTGAATTTGAAAGCGGTCCCCCCGCTACCCACAAGTAGAAAATTACTACATGACAACATAAGATATTGCCCTTTACATAGTATTTTCAAACTCCATCATAAAAGGTCTTGTCACTTCCGTTGGTACTTGTAATGTTTAACAACTCACTACATCACAGATCAATCGCTGAAAATCTCCTCCAAGATGTTGCTACTTTCTCGTAGTTGATTATTACAATGAATTCAGTCTGCTGCAAGTGTTACATCACATTCCATGCCTGCATCTTTAACAAAATTGTCATCTTTCGACATCCCAGTAAAATCGGTAACGTATTATGTGCTTTCCCCCGACGAACATTTGGGTTTTCGCTCTATGCCGTCTGGCGGTGTTTGCTCATTCAACTCGTCTCGCTACGTACATACTTCTTTTGTATCTGCCGGAAGCTGTTACATAATCTAGAACACAAATAACTCACCCTGCACAAATAGAAGTCAATGTTGCTTCGAAAACAGGTCAAGCGGTCGGGTACTATTAGTGAGTGACAAAATATGATAAGATAACCTTGGTCGAAGAGAGCGGGGAAAATGCGACAAGGGGCGGTTGGGAAAAAAGAAAATGAAGAGCACAGAAGAAAGTTAAAGGATATCACAGGAAAATGTAACGATCGAAGATTTGACTTCTCACATACGCCAAAAAACATATCATTTCCTCGTAATATCTCAATGTCTTTGCAATTAATAAGCGTCTGGTTGCCGGCTTCCTAGTAAACGTAGATGGTCTTACCTACGGTACCAAGAATATTGAAATAAAAGGTCTTACCCATGCAAGGTGTTTAAAGAAAAGATCTTCCCCACCCACGAGTTTTGAAATAAAAATTCTTACCCACCAGATACAAAAAAGGAGACATTATCATCCATAGAGAATTGAATCAGAACATCTTACATATCCTTCAAGCAGCACTGAATCATCATCATCATTTTCTTTTCCGCTCCTTACAGAGTATGGAGCCACAACTGTCGCTGGTCCCCTTGTATGAAGCGTGCATCAAAAAGTTGCATGCTCTACCAGAAGTAATTTCTGTGGCAATTTGATTTACATGATGAGGTTGCCAGGCCCATGCACAACCTCCTATGAGTCACCTTGTAGGACATACCTGAGGGACATTAGTTCTATTCTGTCCTTGTTTCCTTATAGACCCCCGGGAACTACGTGGGGCTGACATGAACAGGTAATTTTTATTCGTGCCCAGTAGATGCATTGAGAAAGGGGAGTAATGAAAGAGTAAGTCTTAATATTTACTTACCCCAGCCTACAATGAGATAGTATAGCAGACGCATCTTCTGAGCTGAGAAAGCCCACACAACGATCGTAAAGAGGTAAAGCCCTTCCACAAACATCCAGTTCAATGCAATGGAAACATCCTTCTTCACTTTCTGCCAAGATATTCAAGCTTACGTCATCAGCAGGGAAGGTTATGCTTACAGTGTTTTGGGATTCTCAAGGACTGCTGTTAACCCATTTCCAGAAGAAAGGTGAGAATGTGAATGCTGTATCGTACTGTGAAGTTCTGTTGATGCTTCGGGATGCAATTCGAAGAAAAGGTCCAGGCCTACTGACTAGAGGAGTACTGCTCCATCACGACAATGCCAGACTACATACAGCTCGATTAACCCAGGAGAAAATTGAACAACTAGGATGGCAACTTCTTGAATATCCGTCTAACAGCCCAGACTTAGCCCCGAGCGATTTCCACCTATTTGATCCACTAAAAACTCAACTTTGGCGCCCAACGTTTCGCGGATGACGAAGAGGTTAAACGTGATGTGCGAATGTGGCTGAGACAGCAGACCAAAGACTTCTATGCTGCAGGTTTTGAGGCACTGATAAAGCGAGTGGATAAGTGTATCAATGTTGATGGAGATTATGTTGAGAAATACGGGGAAATGTAAGTGCAATAATAATGGTTTTCAAGATCGTTTCTCATTTAGTTTTTTCTTTAATAGCCATTTGTGACCTATTTACCAACTTGCCCTCTTACTTTATAGAATAAGATGGATGGGTTTGAAAAAAAAATCGAAAAAAGGTGATTCGTCTTACGAGGACAAAGGACAAAGAAAATAGTCTACGTTACGGCCACAAGGCCTTCGTCAGGAAAGGAAAGAAAGTGAAGGCTAGATAGGACACATAAAAAACTAAATAAAATAAAAAACTGGGTACTTCCCTAAAGGCAAGAACCGAAATTCTATCAAAATCGCTGTCCTGTTGATAAGCGCGTGGCTGAACAGAAAGCGACTTCCGCCGCCGGATGTACACAATGCATACTAAGAAACTGGCATTAGTATGGCGTCCCTCTAAATATCTCAATTAGATTCGGGGAATTACACCACTAAATAATTCACTGTGTCTACTAGGACAACTTATGACGAATGGCAAAAAATGCGCGTCTGAGCGCCGATAATATATTCATCTATGGCCAATCACCGCCTTTTTTTCCTTTTCAAATTCAAACCTCCTACCAAAAAGTCATTTCAGTCATACCTCAGTCAAGTATGCCTTATTGTCTGTTGGTCCGTCTGTCTCTACTTGCGTTTCACAAAAAAAACACACTTGTTTTTTGAACCAACTCCGCCTTCCCCTACACAATTTTGCCTTTAAAGTTATTTTTAGCCAAAATTCACCATCCCATCCCGTCTCTTTCATTCCAACTAGATTTTAGCACTTGAGTCTCAAGGCTACAGTTTTTTGAAAATTAGGGACATTTTTTTGTTTCAATGCAGATGCTCGCTGATATGAACAACACAGTCTTTTGTCAATATCTTTCTTATTATCTATCCGTCTGTATAAATGAAAGCATATTATTTCACTGCTCAAGATGGGCCATCCGACCAGCTAGGTTTTATATTCCTAACATCATTATTAAGAAAAAGTTACTTTTCAAGGTTAGTTGGTTTTTCGAAATATTTCTAGCATCTTCTATACTGCGTTTGCCGCTGAATTCAAATAAACGGACTAAGTTATCGCAAAACGTCCAAGAAATGTCTGTTGCGTATAATAGCTAAGGTCCCTTTTGTCGATTTCTTTACCTTGTGTCAACTTGGGGACGTGACTTTTCCTCCTTTCCCCACCAATTGCGTCTTTTAGCCTTGCTAGTTTCGAGCACGCGTTCAGTCATATTTTTTCCCATTTGATCTCCGTTCTCATCCCGTTCCAAGGGTAACGTTTTGACTTCACGTCTAACAATTTAATTTCCATGGCGGGTGATGACCCGTGGCGTGGGCGATCATGTATTCTAGTAGCTTACGCATTAGTTTTTATCCCTACGTTGTATCATTGGAGATATTTTAACGTTGTATCACGGTTAATTTTATGACACCACCACTGCCGACGGTTCACTGGTAGGCTGCCTACAACGAAGCTTTGATGTGCTCTTGTAGCGGTTGTTTGTGTATCAATTTGTTTTACACGATGAGGTTACCAGCCTCATGCCCAACCTCATGTCAATAGTTTGTTACCACGATGTCTAATGGAGCAGTGACCTTTTTCTTTCTATGTTTCCACAAAGACCTCCGGATACTACAGGGGACTACTATCTTATTGTCTCTTATTTCAGGGAACCTCAGAGGATAATGTCTCCATTGTAAAACATTTAGCTATTATCTACTAATTTTAAAACATATAGCTATTATCTATTAATTACCTCTGCCTATTGTCAACTGTTGGTATATACTGTTCTTCGTGAAGTTCACAAATAAATATATATTTAGATCGTGCATGAAGAGTTTGAGTGTTTCATGTGCCGGAATTAGGTTGTTGTACGTTTTTAAGTTAATTTGTCTTGTTTTCCAGTGTGGCCAGAGGCAAGTAGGATCATCCCAGACCAATTAGTGATAAATAAAATTCGGATTCTCCTTGGCACAACAACAAGGTCAACCAGGATTGTAACAAAAGACAACCTGGATAATGACCAAGTTATGCAGAGTTTGTCACACCATTCATTTTTTACCATGTTCCACGCCCGCCACGGAATGGAATAACCACATTGGTTATTATCGTTGTAAGAAATGTGTACCAAAAATACCTCAATGCTGTGGAAGAGATGGTTTCTGAAGCAATTTTAATACATGATATTGTTGTTATCCACGTTAAAAACCCGTTCATTAATCACCTTTTCAAACAAGCGTAGTTAGGCGCGTAGTAGTACCATACATAGTGGTGTCATTCTTTTTTTTCTACCAACAGGTGCTGTCAATATTGGCCTTATTTTTCTTCACTTAATACCGGACGATAGCTACGAGGAAAAAAACGCATCAGAGCGATTTCCATTTGAACAATATACAAATAACGTAACGTAAAGTTCGTATTATTACAAGGAAGAAAGATTTAATGAACTCCGTGCACATGCAACATATCTATTCACAGAAATATGCTTTAAAAAACGCACTGATCTTTCATAAATTAAAGAAGATACCACGGGGTTAGTTGATGCTGTGAATACTCCGTTTCCCATCTTGTCCTGACTCGATCATCGGCAGCTGTACCTTGTTCATGATGCAAACAAGACTTAACAAATGCATGTTGCATTTCATTCAGCATGAGGCTTCCCGATCAAGTTCAGTGGTATGTCATGTGCAATGTTTAAGGAGAACATTTGTTATCAACGAGAACAGAATTTCTTTCATGTGTAGCAACGGTGTTCATTAAACGGAATGCCCTTTCTGCTTCTTTAGAACTTGCAGCCACAACTTTTATTATTTTTATCTCGCTTCTTTTACAGATTGCGGAATTTCTGTTCTATGCAGATCTCTTCCATCCAGTAAATCACGAGAGGAGAATCTGGCGCTCCTGGAGGCAATGCAATGACGTCGTAGTTAGTGGAGCGATTTTCTGTGTCCATTATCGCATTACACTTACTGCGACACAAACTGAGTTGGTTGAACTGGCCAAATTTATAATTGTGTTTTGCTTCTTTATATTAGCCTAATTTTTAAGATAATTAATTCAACAAACTTTTTTATGAATCCGGAACTTTTTAAAACCTGGTTCGGGCAACGGGCTAAATGATATGGGACTAATTTAACCCTAATTGTTATATGAGGAGGCAGAGAAAGATCAGAAACCCCTGCTCTCTCAAACATGTCGTAACAAGCAACTAATATGAGGCTGCGCGTGTGGCTTGTACCTTTACTAGGCGACAAATCGCTACAGAAACCACCTCTGCCAGAGCACGCAAGTACAAAGTAATCAAGAAAACTGTGGAGAGTAGATCCTATGAAGGGGAAGTGATCCTGAAAATGTTAGGTGAACAGATTCGATTTTGGGTTACGTTGCTTGATTAGCTATGATGTTAGGTTAAATTGTGATAGGGGAATTCTCTCGTATGTTCGAGAAGTTTCGAAGTCAGTAAGCGTGGTGAACGCTGGTCAGTTCAATTGTGTAGAGGTATGCACTCTGAACTGTTTTGAGCTACGGTGTTTAGCTATTTGTGGCTAGCCCGTGTAGGTATGTAGACTGAGCGGTGTTTATGAACAGCGAAGTCTCGTGACTGTTTTGGGCGGGAGATGTGTGTTCCCGGGGGCAGTCAGTTTTTGGGCATGGACCGAAGTGGTCATCCCTTGTGTGTTTCGATAGTATGCATGTACAGTGCTGAAGATAAGAGGCCATGATTTGTGTAGGCCATTATTTCCTGAGAGAGGATAATTTTGAGATGTGAAAACATGTTGATAGGCGAGATTATTGCAAACTGCCGGGTGTGCAGTATTGTGTGTATTTTGAGATGTAAGGATCCATTAACTTATATTGTCATATAATTGCGCTGAGATGAGTGAAGGCGAGATTATTGCAAACTGCCGGGTGTGCAGTCTTGTGAGAAATTGCTAGTAGGATTCATTATATTATTATAGCGCTGATGTGAGGAGTATCTTGAGGATGCCATTTATTGTTGTTAGCACGGCGATGATGTCCGTTCGCTAAAAGGATCCATTATTATATGATAGCGCTAATGTGAGGAGTATCTTGAGGATGCCATTTATTGTTGTTAGCACGGCGATGATGTCCGTTCGCTAAAAGGATCCATTATTATATGATAGCGCTGATGTGAGGAGTATCTTGAGGATGCCATTTATTGTTGTTAGCACGGCGATGATGTCCGTTCGCTAAAAGGATCCATTATTATATGATAGCGCTGATGTTAGAAGTATCTTTGATGATTCTGAGAAGTGGAATACTTTATTATTGTGAACTATAATTTGACTATGTGTATTCGATGTTAACGTGTTGTAAAGTAATAAACTGTCATTAACTGTCACCTGTAGTTTCAATGCTCCATGCCTCTGATGTGTGTACCTGTGGTGTGTGATAGTAACTACACACACTCACTACAACATTCTTAACTCGATAAGAGAACAGTAGTATGTAATGCGCAAAACAGGTAGTATTGTGGAGGCGCGCTGTGGAGGCGCATGACTTTTATATCGCAAAAACGGGTGGAGGCGCGTGACATTTTATATAAGGAAAATGTGGAGGCGCTTTGTGGAGGCGCGCAGGCGGTGTTACATAGAGATATATTTAGACGATATATTTAGATAAGAAGAAGACGATATATTTAGACGATATATTTAGACAAACAAGAAGACGATATATTGAGACAATAGGAAGACGATATATTTAGACGATATATTTAGACATATATTTAGATAACAAGAAGACGATATATTTAGACGCTATATTTAGACAACAAGAAGACGATATATTTAGACAATGGGAAGACGATATATTTAGACGATATATTTAGATAACATGAAGACGATATATTTAGACGATATATTTAGACAAACAAGAAGACGATATATTTAGACGCTATATGTAGACAATAGGAAGACGATATATTTAGACGATATATTTAGACAATAGTTAGACGATAGTTATACGATATATATTTTACAACAGTTATACGAACAGTTAGACATATATTTATATGATATATAGGTAACAAAAAGGCATTTTAGTTAATATATTTTTATTTTTTTCAAATAATAGCAAGCTAAAGCACAAGTCTCAGTCGTTTGGTAGGTTTCTTCTGCTTCTTCGGTGGTAGATTGGTGACATCGGGTAGGTGGTTGTCTGTGGTGGTTGTATAAGGGTTAGGAAACCAACTCGGTTCTGGGGATACTGGACAGCTAGAGTTCATGTATTCGTCAAACGTGTTACTGGTGGAGTTAGTAGGTTTCTGCGTCTTCAGTGGTAGATTGGTGACATCGGCCAGGTGGGTGTCTGTGGTGGTTGTACAAGGGTTAGGAAACCAATTCGTTTCTGCGGAAAGCAGTTGGTAACAGATGGACTTGATGTAGTCGTCAAACGTGTTAGTGGTACAAGTAGTTGGATAGGTATCCGTGCGTGGTGACTGTAATCGGTCAAATTTGGCGAGGATTTCACTCTGTAACGTTAACAAATGTTCAAACTGGGATCGAGTTAACGTAATGCCGGTTTTGGTAGGAAACTTGAGGTAGGATTCACCAAAATATTTTCGCACGTGCAGTAAAGGTTGGCCTCGATAAACACATACAGACGCGGCCTTCAGACCACTAGCCAAAGGTTTAAGCATTTCATCACAGCTCTTGATATAGACCCAGTTGGTCGGAGCAGTCTGGGGGTGAGATCAAAGGCGTATAAGGCGTAACCGTTCTTAAAATTGTCGCTTTATAGGTTTCTTCTGCTTCTTCGGTGGTAGATTGGTGACATCGACCAGGTGGTTGACTGTGGTGGTTGTACAAGGGTTAGGAAACCAATTCGTTTCTGGTGATATTGGTTGGTAACAGCCGGAGTTGATGTACTGGTCAAATGTGTTACTGGTACAAGAAGTAGGATAGGTATCCGTGCGTGGTGAGTGTAGTCGGGCAATTTCGGTGAGGATTTCGCCCAGTAAACTCAACAAATCTTTAAGCATTTCATCACAGTTTTTGGTGTAGACCCAGTTGGTGGGAGCAGTCATCTTGAACTAGGTGTAAGTATCTGTCGTTATCACGCCACTGCGTTAGTAAAGTATGAGTGTCTGGATCTTCCAAGTGTCTGTTTATATGCAGGAATACCAGTTCAATCTGGTTTTTTTGAGGCGTGTGCTAGTCAGGATTTGATTTGTCCAATAACTAATCGCTAGTTGTCGCTGTGACTAGCTTCGAGTTGGCCAGGGCGTGATTCGTTGAACAACTAATCGATAGTTGTATCGTTGTCGATGTGAGTAAACTTGTGTTAGATAGGGCTTGATTCGTCGAAAAAATCTAATCGATCCTTGTGTCGTTGTCGATGTAAAAAATTTTGTGTGGGCTGGACTTGTCAGTGCATGACTCATGAACGTATTGTCGTGAGGGAACAAATAACATCAAATATCGGATAAAAGGACGGGTAAAACCTTATGGATGAAAATACACCAATGTTATAGAGAAAAAAGGTTTAGGTTTCTTGTGCCCATGTCTTTTGCTGGTGTATTTAGTCTGGTTGAGGTTGTCGAGCCGCGCGGCGATGAATATAAAGCAACAGGGTTCTCCTTATTACCTCTACGGTTAGATCGACAAGGTGGTCATTGGGACCACCCGTAGGAGAACGGCCTCTAGGTGTATATTAACCAGAACCTCGATCGTGGCGGTCAGACAGGAATGGCCTTCTTGATTCTGCTGTTCATCCAGACATCCTTCACAATACAGTAACCGGTTCGCCTGGAGGTAACTTAATATGGAGGTAAGGATGTTCCGACGACGTGAAGACATCTGTAAAAAAAAAAAAAAAAAAAAAAGTTACTATAAAAATAGGTGTATATAGCTATAGATAAGCGGGACATATGACAGACCCCAAGTACTCAAAAATATGACAGGGATTTTCCGTTGTTGGGTGAAGGTAATTACATATTGATGTACACGGGTAGTTGTATCTTAACTTTCGTCCCTTTGCAATCAAATCGCACGAGTAACAAAGGCTGGCCTCGGTAAAAACTTACAGTTGCGGTCTTCAACCCGCTCTCCAACGGTTTAACCATTTCATCACTTCTTGGCATGTACACACTCACAACCAGTTATTTTATATCTAACACCCTACACAACGTGAGAACCCCTTTTCAACAACGTGGTAACAATGATAACTTACACTTACATCCAGTTATTTTATATCTAAAACCCTACACAAAGTGAGAACCCCTTTTTCAACAACGTAAGAATCGTGCTAATAATCACGAGAACCCCTGTGTTTTCAACAACGTAAGAATCCTTGTGTTTTCAACAATCACGAGAATACTTGTGTTTTCAACAACGTGGGAATCCTTGTGTTTTCAACAATCACGAGAATCCTTGTGTTTTCAACAATCACGGCTGCGTAAAATATGTTGAGAATCATTGGGACGAGTCCGGCTACCACGAATTAAATGACATAGAACCATGACATATTACACTACCTGTTGTTGTATATTTAAGACACAAAGAAAAAAGCAGTTGTATCGTCCGCCTGATATTACTCGAGTGAGATATTATATCAGAACCTTTAACCACAAACCTAGTCATTTACAAGCTGTAGCTCCCACTTTTTGTGGATCCAACATAATTTATTTCGTGTCTACATTACAACCAAGTTGTTGTATATTTGAAAATCAAAGAAAAAAAACATCGCTCACCCTTCTACGCGAACCCAACTTAGAACACATGGATAATCGATAAGAAACCCTCGTTTGCGGTGTTAGCGCCCGTGTGGGATATGTTAATGTACTATCGATCAGTCGATATCGCGGTCTTGATTACAAACCACGTGAAAAACATCCAAGGTGAGTTGTCTTTTTGGTTTGTAACTAAGAAATAAATTTAACAAAGAAAATAGAAATATTGCGCACACCACACAAGGGTCAAAATTGGTTTATATATAGCATATATAGTCTGTTGTAGAAAAATACCTACCACGGTCTTATATGCTCTCTGTCTGGATGTAAATGACATGGGTGTGAAGATCGCCGTTCCCCACTGTTTGTGTCTCTACCACGAATTGAAAATACGGCGTCATATAGGGCAGACAAATGGTTATTTCAGACATGTGTAGCCCCGATATCACCCTCAGATAACGCTGTCGTAGAAGAACGATAAAACTGCTATTGTCAAAATGTGATAGTTGTACGTTAACAAGTTCTCGTCGCAAAGTGAAAAGTTACAAAGTGTAATTATTTGTTCCATCTCTACCTCTGTAACAGGGACATTTGCCTCTAATCTGATAATCCCGACATAGATTTCTACCCACGATAACATTGTCGCCGGGTTCACTGTGAATTTTATTGTTTTTAGTATACGTCGTTCTAGACTGATAAGTTCAGTCGGGGTACGCATATTGCAATATAGACCCAATAACTCGTGCACCCTAAACACACCCCCTTCTTCAACCTTGCTGGCTATGAAGAGACATGTCAAACCCACAAACTGAAAGTTTTCTATGTTTAGTTGTTCTTTACTCCCATAATGTTCTAAAAGAGCGATAGTTAACTGAAATGTTTGTTTCTGACATTTATAAGCACCACAAACGGCTGATAACCATTCTATCAAAAGCAGCCGCGCTCTGTTACTAATGTCTCCCGGAATAAAAACAAATCTTGGGGTCTCAGGCATTACTTCTAGCATCTCCTTTAAGTACGCTAACTTAAGACCTATGTTATGATATCCGACACTAAAACTCGCTGTCATTTTTTAGAAATTCACTTTCTTCCTAAAGAAATATGTAGGCTCTGTTTTGCTATTGTGGAGCAAGTAGTCGGCTGCGTTTATATATATATAGAGAGAGAGACAATAGTATCTTGATGGTCACAGATCGGTTCTTTGTGGAGGGTACTGAAGCACGACCTTAATTAAGCTCAGCTGTCGTTAGATAATTGCACGTGTAAAACAACGTGATCACTTTGTTCTTTGTGTGAATGTCTCATTGTCACCGCTCAATCGTAAATACCATCTGCCCTCCCCGGCACCAGAGACCGAATAATCGTCACGCCCGCTCAAACAAAACCAATTTCTTTTATAAAAATTTAATGACAAATATGCATCTGCGATAAAGCGAGAGAACTAACGGTTTTGTTCGACGCTGAAAACCGTTATCAAGCATTTTCAGTCCACACCAATGTTTAATTACGCCCCAGCTGTGTTTGGATAATACAATTAAACAAAGCCAATTTCATTCAGAAAGATCGAATGACAGATGTACGCGCGTGTGTTTCAGAGATCTTGCACGTGCGGTATTGTGAGTAAATAACGGGATCGATGTGCAATTTCATTACGGGAATGTTTAATCACGTGCAGATGTTGCTAAAAATTAAGAACTCGCTGGTCGAAAATATGATCTATTTTACACAGCTGTTCCCCGTACGTGTCCAATCGCATATTCAGAATTCACGGCTTTGTTACAATGCTCGATTATCGAGAATGTAATTACACGAACTTTAATGACACACAGCAGATGTGAATAATTTGTTCGAAGACAAGTTTGAACAAAATCTTTTGAACAAAATAGAACGGTTCGTCCCAGTATTTGTTAGTGTGTAAAAAAATATATATTGTTGGGGAATATAACTTAACACTTTTTATTAGATCACGCTTTAAATACAAAATTTAATAAAAAACTAAATTTAAAAAGCAATATGGGTTGACGAAGAATGAATAACAACCGGTTATATTTGTTGTCAATGTTAGTCTTGTGTTTACACCAATAGGTGTGTGAGTAACGAGTGGTTCTTATATTGTTTTACACCAAGGGTGGGAATGTGTTTTAACATGTTGCAGTGATTCCCACGTTGTTAAAAACACAAGGATTCTCGTGATTGTTGAAAACACAAGGATTCTTACGTTGTTGAAAACACAGGGGTTCTCGTGATTATTAGCACGATTCTTACGTTGTTGAAAAAGGGGTTCTCACTTTGTGTAGGGTTTTAGATATAAAATAACTGGATGTAAGTGTAAGTTATCATTGTTACCACGTTGTTGAAAAGGGGTTCTCACGTTGTGTAGGGTGTTAGATATAAAATATTTGGTTGTGAGTGTGTACATGCCAAGAAGTGATAAAATGGTTAAACCGTTGGAGAGCGGGTTGAAGACCGCAACTGTAAGTTTTTACCGAGGCCAGCCTTTGTTACTCGTGCGATTTGATTGCCAAGGGAGGAAATTTTTTTTTGCCAAAGGGATATATTTTCTGACAAGGGGCAGTATTTTTTGACAAGGAGAAGTATTTTTTGACAAGGGGGAGAAATTTAATTGTCAAGGGGAAGTATTTTCTGACAAGGGGAAGTATTTTTTGACAAGGGGGAGAAATTTAATTGTCAAGGGGAAGTATTTTTTTACACAAGGGGAAGTATTTTTTGACAAGGGGGGAGAAATTTAATTGCCAAGGGGCAGTATTTTTTTGACAAGAGGAAGAAATTTGATTACCAAGAGGGCGAAATTGTTTTTTGACAAGGGGCAGTATTTTTTGACAAGGGGAAGTATTTTTTGACAAGGGGGAGTGAAAAAAAGTGAAAACTTAAGTAGCGGGGATTCGAACACATGAACGAAGGAATGTTTCTTTTATAAGTTTCTACTATTGATCGATTGTGTTTTGCCCTAGTGACGTGAACATAAATTTACGCTCGCTGTTTCGCGCGGGCCATTGATCCGGTTTCTTTCTAGTTAGGGTACAACCACGGAGATATTTAACACCCTAACACAGAGTCATATTTTTCATGGGACCGATAATGTCCCTTCCTTCATATAAATAGACACGAAATATGGAGCAGTCTCGTGTCGGATATATTTGTTAAACGAACTGGGGTCGTTAAAGTTTTAGCTTGTGGTGAACACTATGCTCCTTATAATCGAACACCTTCTTTGATATTGTCATATTCGCCTGGTACAACCATTATCTACAAAAGCCCTCTGGGTCCTCAATAATGTGTAAGAAATCATAGGGTTCTTAGACTAAACCGTTTGAGACACATTGTTCTATAATAAAGTATTCTGTACCCGATCAGCAGGGGCACAACTTTTCTAAAAATATTTAACCCTGTACAATCTATGTTAAGCAAGAAAGATAAAGTGACAAATGGTGCTGTGTTGTCACACGGTGGTCTTCAAAAACCTGTATACAGTGTGTTTGAGGAAACGCACATCAACAACCAAAGCTGCGATATAACCGACTCCATCACCAGTTTACTTCTATATGACAGTGAGAAATATTCTTCCTCTGCGGAAATATTTAAAGAAATAATCAAAGAAATATTTTAATATTAGAACAAAACAAGATTAAAACGGGTTAGTAACTATTTACCTATACGTTGTAACCATCGAGTACAACAGATTCTAATATCTGGTATAGACGAGTCGTGTTTTGGCCTAATCGAATGCGCGGTTCATGTTCGCGATAATTTGAAGACGCATGTCACCACCACGTGACTCGATATTGCCGTTTTTTCTTGGGTGATCGCGCGCGCGCAAGCATACTTAAATTTAATTCACAAGTGCTAGCGTGGTAGGCATAGCTTTTAACTGTTGGTATCTAAAGATAATTTTAAGTTTATATATTAAAAAAATATTAATAACTTGTAATGTGTTAATTTAGCTGTGGAGATAGATAGAGCATAAATACTAATTGTAAGTCATTTCGATGGTAGGTATAAAATAAATATAGAGGAATAGTATTTAACAAGAGTAACGATAACTCGTATAGACCATATATTTATAGCATAATACGAACAAATAAATCGAACATAACGCAAACCAGATTACCGGCCGGGGGCGGGATAAGCTTGGAGCAAAACAACAGACACATAAGCGCGCGCACACACACACAAACACACGCGCGCACACGAGCACACACACACACACACATTAAGGAAGGAGCAGCAAACCGGACAGAACATGACAGGAACAAAAGTCACAATTTACATATCACTAAATGGGTATTGACATGAGTATCGTTATTAATCGTGATATACAATAGTTAAGATACAACTACCCGTGTACATCAATATGTAATTACCTTCACCCAACAACGGAAAATCCCTGTCATATTTTTTAGTACTTGGGGTCTGTCATATGTCCCGCTTATCTATAGCTATATACACCTATTTTTATAGTAACTTTTTTTTATTTTTTTATTTTTTTTTACAGATGTCTTCACGTCGTCGGGACATCCTTACCTCCATATTAAGTTACCTCCAGGCGAACCGGTCTCTGTATTGTGAAGGATGTCTGGATGAACAGCCGAATCAAGAAGGCCATTCCTGCCTGACAGCCACGATCGAGGATCTGGTTAATATACACCTAGAGGCCGTCCTCCTACGGGTGGTCCCACATGACCACCTTGTCGATCTAACCGTAGAGGTAATAAGGAGAACCCTGTTGCGTTATATTCATCGCCGCGCGGCTCGACAACCTCAACCAGACTAAATACACCAGCAAAAGACATGGGCAAAAGAAACCTAAACCTTTTTTCTCTATAACATTGGTGTATTTTCATCCATAAGGTTTTACCCGTCCTTTTATCCGATATTTGATGTTATTTGTTCCCTCACGACAATACGTTCATGAGTCATGCACTGACAAGTCCAGCCCACACAAAATTTTTTACATCGACAACGACACAAGGATCGATTAGATTTTTCGACGAATCAAGCCCTATCTAACACAGGTTTACTCACATCGACAACGATACAACTATCGATTGGTTGTTCAACGAATCACGCCCTGGCCAACTCGAAGCTAGTCACAGCGACAACTAGCGATTAGTTATTGGACAAATCAAATCCTGACTAGCACACGCCTCAAAAAAAACCAGATTGAACTGGTATTCCTGCATATAAACAGACACTTGGAAGATCCAGACACTCATACTTTACTAACGCAGGGGCGTGATAACGACAGATACTTACACCTAGTTCAAGATGACTGCTCCCACCAACTGGGTCTACATAAAAAACTGTGATGAAATGCTTAAAGATTTGTTGAGTTTACTGGGCGAAATCCTCACCGAAATTGCCCGACTACACTCACCACGCACGGATACCTATCCTACTTCTTGTACCAGTAACACATTTGACCAGTACATCAACTCCGGCTGTTACCAACCAATATCACCAGAAATGAATTGGTTTCCTAACCCTTGTACAACCACCACAGACAACCACCTGGTCGATGTCACCAATCTACCACCGAAGAAGCAGAAGAAACCTAAAAAGCGACAATTTTAAGAACGGTTACGCCTTATACGTCTTTGATCTCACCCCCAGTCTACTGGACGGTGACCAGTTTGAGATGGCCAAGTCGGGCCCTGTCTCAATAGAACTTAAATTCTCCGAGGCCACACCCGAACCATTACAGGTTCTCGTCTACGCCGAGCAAGACTCGATCTTGGAGATCTCGAAATCGCGCCAAGTTTTGACAGACTACACCACTTAAAAACGATGAACACAGACGAGATACGGACCATCCTCCTGTCGGATATATTTGTTAAACGAACTGGGCTCGTTAAAGTTTTAGCTCGTGACCAATTACCTCTACGAATCGATCCGACCAAGACGGCTGCTTTCGTCATCAACACTGATCCTAGCTATCGCCCGGGTGACCACTGGGTCGCTCTATATTATAATGGACTTGGCACTTTTGAATATTTTGATTCTTTTGGACTACCACTTACACACCCGGACCTGATTAATTTTATAGCCAGAAACTCTACTCGACCTGTTAACTACAACACCAGACATTTACAAGATGTAGTTACCAACGTTTGTGGGCACTACGCCATTTATTTCATCTTGGTCAAAACACGCGGTGGTACTATGCAACGCGTCCTACTACCCTTTTCGGCTAGACAACACAACTCATACTTTACTAACGCAGTGGTGTGATAACGATAGATACTTACACCTCGTTCAAGATGACTGCTCCGACCAACTGGGTCTATATCAAGAGCTGTGATGAAATGCTTAAACCTTTGGCTAGTGGTCTGAAGGCCGCGTCTGTATGTGTTTACCGAGGCCAACCTTTACTGCACGTGCGAAAATATTTGGGTGAATCCTACCTCAAGTTTCCTACCAAAAACCGGCATTACGTTAACTCGATCCGAGTTTGAACATTTGTTAACGTTATAGAGTGAAATCCTCGCCGAATTTGACCGATTACAGTCACCACGCACGGATACCTATCCAACTACTTGTACGTTTGACGACTACATCAAGTCCAGCTGTTACCAACTGCTTTCCGCAGAAACGAATTGGTTTCCTAACCCTTGTACAACCGCCACAGACAACCACCTGGCCGATGTCACCAATCTACCACTGAAGACGCAGAAACCTACTAACTCCACCAGTAACACGTTTGACGAATACATGAACTCTAGCTGTCCAGTATCCCCAGAACCGAGTTGGTTTCCAAACCCTTGTACAACCACCACAGACAACCACCTATCCGATGTCACCAATCTACCACCGAAGAAGCAGAAGAAACCTACCAAACGACTGAGACTTGTGCTTTAGCTTGCTATTATTTGAAAAAAATAAAAATATATTAACTAAAATGCCTTTTTGTTACCTATATATCATCTAAATATATGTTTAACTGTTCGTATAACTGTTGTAAAATATATATCGTATAACTATTGTCTAACTATTGTCTAAATATATCGTCTAAATATATCGTCTTCCTATTGTCTAAATATAGCGTCTAAATATATCTTCTTCTTGTTTGTCTAAATATATCGTCTAAATATATTGTTCTCTTGTTATCTAAATATATCGTCTAAATATATCGTCTTCCTATTGTCTAAATATATCGTCTTCTTGTTGTCTAAATATATCGTCTAAATATATCGTCTTCTTGTTATCTAAATATATCGTCTAAATATATCGTCTTCCTATTGTCTAAATATATCGTCTTCTTGTTGTCTAAATATAGCGTCTAAATATATCGTCTTCTTGTTATCTAAATATATGTCTAAATATATCGTCTAAATATATCGTCTTCCTATTGTCTCAATATATCGTCTTCTTGTTTGTCTAAATATATCGTCTAAATATATCGTCTTCTTCTTATCTAAATATATCGTCTAAATATATCTCTATATAACACCGCCTGCGCGTTTCCACAAAGCGCCTCCACATTTTCCTTATATAAAATGTCACGCGCCTCCACCCGTTTTTGCTATATAAAAGTCATGCGCCTCCACAGCACGCCTCCACAATACTACCTGTTTTGCGCATTACATACTACTGAGAACAGCATGCGTGACAGTAGTAACTCATATACATAAATAGCCCTATGTGCGCGTGGCTTGAGTCATCCTCGCATTGCTTCATAAATCCTGAATCTTATTTAGAATAACCGAGCCATAACAGTTAAGCGGTATCAGTTGGTGGCCAGTGTCGCCTGCCGTTATTCCATTCCATGACTCGTGGTGTACGTTACTATGAGTGACTGTTCCAAATACACACTCTCTTCGTCACCTCACTTATCACATCAACACACAACTATGCAATATCAGTTAATGGCCAGCATTCCCTACTTCACTATCACTATCTATATATGAGAAGACATAAGGTAACATATCTGGTGGACCAGTTTATTTTGGATCGATTACCACGACATTCTCGTGACAAGAGTTTGAGTGAACTTCGGCCTATTTAACGATATTGCCTGTGTGGCGCAATTAAGAAAACAACACACGCCTTATCCGTGCCAGTATTCAACTCTATACAGGTATCAGTTGGCTTCGCTATCCATCCCCATATCTTTGCGTGTGTATCAACAAACTAACGTTATCAGTTGGCATGCGAAAGGAGGACTACAGGAGTCCATTATATTATTAAAGATTTGATCAATACCAGCGACATTCATGCCATAAAAGTTACAGTGCCTGTTCCAGTCTTTCCATATACAGGTTCAGCTATATATGCAGTATTTTGGAGAGTCCGTTTGCACGTATACCTCAAGTCAAGAGTTGCAGAAGTTGCTGTGCTCTGATTCCTGTCATCTGATGCATTGTTGGGCACATTCTATACTTTGGCAAGAACCTAAAGAGAAGAGAGTCTAGTTCTAGTACCTTTCTGCGCTGGAGTGTTTTTATCTGCAGAAACATTGTGATATCTAGTGTGTTGGCGGAAAGGACGAGATTATTTACAGATAAGTGGTTTTTGTCGTGTGTAGATTGTGCAACTTTGTGCATGTCGGCGAGCCTGCCAGTACTATACATTCCTTATTCTGTTGATAACTGTCGTTTTGTTGTCAATAACTATATCGATTGATTGTAGGATATGTTGATACATGAGTAATGTATGGTTATATAAAGGTCCTATGTACAGGAATTGATGATACAGTAATTAATGAATAATTGCAATTTCTTAAAAAGATAATTGGTTTGGTGAGGTAAAAGTTTAATTAATATATATATAGTTGACTGAGTAAACAAATCACTATGGATTGTGATACAGATCCTGAGGATATGAGGCCTATGTTGGAATATGTATGTGAAGAAGGTATAGATTTTCAGGGATTAAAAGGCCCAGAACTAGAATACCGTGTGATGGATAGACTTTTGACTAATACATCAAGGTCCATAAGACATTTTGCTGAGGATAACTTTCAATCTGATCCTCGCTTAATGATGGCTAAGGATTTGGCAGATTTGCTAAATTACCTTCGTGGATTTGTGTACAACTATATGGATGTTAAACATGATCATATAGTGAGAAATATACACAAGATAATTTTCTACGGTATTTCTGTTGAACAGGAAAAGAAATTAGAAGAGAAGAAGCAAATAGGAGACATAAAACAGAGTACACAGGAGCAAAGGGAAAGTTGCTTAAAAAGTACTGCTGAAGTGAATAAGCTACATAAAAAAGTGACTAAACTTACAGGTGATTTATGTAAATCAAATTCTGAGCTTGCTGGTGTTCGAGCAGCATTAGACTCTGCATTATGCAAAATTAAAAAGGTGGAAGCTCGAACGGAAGATAAAAATGGCGAAGTTGGAAATCTAACTCAAGAAGTTCAAGAGAAGAGGGAGATTTGTAAAAAATTAAAAGTTCAGATTAAGAAATATGAGAAGTTGTGTAATGAAACACTTACTGATCTGTTAAGTGACAATGCGATTTTTGGTCGCCAAATTAAAGAAAAGGATACCATATCCCTAGAGAAGGTTGATAGGTTTACGAATGGCCATGATAGTGAGATTGAGAGGGATGATAAAGAGAGAGAGGAAGAGTTAATGGTGGAGAAAGACAGATTGATTAAGGTTGAAAATTTACTAGCAGAGGAAAGCTGCAAAGTTTTAAAAGCTGAGAGTTTAAGCAAGAAATTAAGTGAACATATTGCACTTAAAGATATTCAAATTTCTGAAGCCAGAATAAGAGTAGATGGTCTGCTTGACATAGTGTTGAATAACAAGAAGTGGTCTTCTGTCAATGTTGACAGTGATAGACAGAAAGTTGCTTGTCATCAGAGCACTAAAGCAAAAAGTCAGCCTTACACACTTTTTGCGGATTCTAAGGTCAAGAATAGTGGACATAAATCTTTTCGTGGAAAATATAACTTTCCACGCAATATCGATGCTTCCAATAATATTGATTCCTGGCGGCAAACTAACAAAGGAAAGTCTACAGTATTAACCAGTCCTGTAGATAACGAAAGAAACAGTAATAATTTTCAAGTAAGGGTGTTAAAAACCAACCAGGTATTTATTGAAAACTCTGATAAATTGATAACAGGGAATAAAGATAGCACTCCTTGTTCCAGGAATGAAACAAATTTTGTGAAAAACAATAAAGAGACTGTCAAACCTTCTAGTCATACCCAGTCCAGGCAGTGTGACCCATTTGTTAAACACATTGCCACAAGCAAAGAAATAAACAATTTTGATAGGAGACATAACGCTGAGGTTAGAAAGTACCAAGGGAGTTCTTTATATAGTAACGTTTCTTCTCCTAAAAACAAGAAACAATTTGACAGATCTCAAAATCGTGATCCTAAGAGTTTTAGAAACTATAGTAGAGATAATTATATGAAAGTTTATCAATCTGGTAATAATTTTTCTGATAGAAAGCAAGTTCTATCTAGTGGACATTGTTATCTAAGAAGAGATGTTAATCGCAATTGTGCTAACTGGGATTTAAATCAGTACAACTGTTTCAATAGAGCAAATAACAATGCTCTCAACAGCAATATTAGAAATCGCAACCAGGTTAAATGTGCTCCACATGAGAGCAAAATTATTAACAATCAATGTAATAAGAAGGGTAATAAGGTCTTAAATACTATTGCTTGTCATGCTTGTAATTTCAAGAGAGCAGCTCGTTCTTGTGAATGTAGTGCTTTTTTCAGCCTACCGCAGTGACGACGTTCAGTTACGGTCAAGTTGTCTCTAAGCCTTCTGTGGTGTCTACACGTTACAGGAAGGCTTGCTGAGGTGTAAAAAGGGGCCAGGACTTTACACAACCCCAAAAAGGGTTAGGTAATTGTAAAATTGACTTTCCGTTTTTCATCATTAAATCTCACAGATGATTATAATAGAAATTTTCATTTGTATTGTCTCGCAGCATTCGACTTTGCGATGAGTCAGCGCTCCTGTTAACATTATCGGTGAAGAATGTAGGTCACCTTTGCGCTCGTATGTATGCATTCAAGCGGAACCTGACAGCGTCTGACTGAGCATTTGATGTGTTACTTTTTGAGGGTCAAGTCATGTTTACAAAACGTCGGGAGATTTTTGCGTCTGATTTTTTTTTTTTAGAATAGTACATGTTATTATATTCTATATATAGTATATTATATGCTGTTGTATTAAAATATTAGTAATTTCTTTAAAACATTATGATGTTCATCTTTATGCATCATTTAATTGCTATATATATTTTTTTGATTATGTGTAACATGTTTGTTGATAATGATTTGTATGTAGTTTTTGATGAATGCAGTGTGCGGTTTCAAACCTGTGCTCATTTGGATCATAATCATTTATCTTTATTTTTTTTGCAGCATTAATTGTTAGGATAGTTTTGTCATGATGAGATTGCCAGCCCTATGCACAAACTCATTTTCTGGGACGATGTTATAGTCACTTTCATAGACAGTCCTAAGTGTAACTTTATTTTCTCAATTGAATTTTTCCATATTTTGATACCATAATCGTCTTACATATTAACATACAGATATTATATGAATTTATTGTTATGTTGTGGAACGTGATTTTATAAAATTATCTTGCATGTTTCAGAAATGATCTTGTATTTGAATTGTTAACATATGGTGTTCCACTGATCTTGTGAGAGAATAGTACCTAAGAATTTAAATAATACGATTTTTTCAACTTATTTTGCAGCAGATTAATTTGATAAATATTTAAAAAAAAAAAAGATTGATCCTCGAACATGAATCCGTTTACCACGATAGACGTCCTTGGAAGAAGGTCAACGGACTTCATCGTAAATATATATTAGCGGAGAACAGAAGTAATCCTCAACTCACTTGGATAGAAGAGGAATTGATTATTGAAGAATCTCCAAGAATTTAAGAGTATGATCAGCAACTTTAAAGTATGACATTTGCATCTGTAATCTGTAACCATGATCGTCTTGTGTATTCCCGTCTGTATCGTGTCAATAAATAACATGTACTTTCACCAACGACTTGCGTGCAGTCCTGAATTGGAGAATTGACTATTGCTTGTTGGAGTTCAACTTAAGAACACTTCTCAGATATTTTCATTGAGAAAACCATTCGCGTATTTTAAGCTAGCATAGACCAGTGACACCATACACTAGCTTACAACTACCTCTTGACTATGAGTATGAACGACCCAACAGTAAATGGTATGCCAGTGTGGTCTGGAAATTAATAATTTCACAGGAACGTACTCAATCCAAGTATCGGTTGAAAAGAAGATTTGAACTTTCAAGGCGACAACATCTCAAACTTGGAACCTAGTGTGACGATGAATCAGAATTAACTTACGGTTACCAAATGCTC
This sequence comes from Oreohelix idahoensis, assembly GCA_024509875.1. Classification (NCBI taxonomy): domain Eukaryota; kingdom Metazoa; phylum Mollusca; class Gastropoda; order Stylommatophora; family Oreohelicidae; genus Oreohelix; species Oreohelix idahoensis. Next base: position 169,147 of record JAMPIV010022063.1, read on the forward strand.
AAGGTCATCAATCAACCTCCACGTCAAGTTTTACAGTGACTGACTGCCTTGGGATCACCTATTCGTCATTACTACGTGCGAGCTGGTGTTATATACGCAGAGCGAAGTATTTTATCCTCAGACGTACATCCACGGAGACGAGGCACATTGTTTTTTTTTCCCGGCACACGCGAGATAAGTATAACGTACTTTCGTTGTACATTTTATTACTTTTAGCTGTGCCTTTTATTGTTATGTCCATATTTACATTTTCCATGTTATATGTTATATGTTGTACATTTGTCGTGGGAGGTAGGGAGGTTGATCTGACGAACGAGATCCATCTCGAAGCCTATTCGGGCTCTTCGTCAGACGTTCTGTAGGGCTCAACTTGTAAGTTTCAATTGAGCGATAATTCCGGTTCAAGGCTAGAAACCTTGCCGAAGTTCCGATCGCTAATTGTTCCTTATAATAGTATCTGTTTAGCTGTTCCGTCAAGTTTTAATTGTTGTTCTCGTAGTTATTTTTACTCGTATTTAGTTTTATGATGAATTTTGTTTGTATTATGCGTCCGTCTCACCTTTCCTGTCATTCAGTTTTTTACAAAACCTATGTTTTTACACTGTATTGTCAATTGTCCTGTTGAGTATCTGATCGTAGTTGTCATCGTAAATTTTTACGATATTCTATTTCAGTTACACATTTCTAATTTTGTTGATTTCTACGATTGTGTTCACTCGTCTTTGATTATCGTGTCCTGTCGGTAATGTTTCTAATGTCTTTCACGTTGTTGCTTTCATGACATTTCATTACATAAATTACTATATTGATTATTGATATATTTCATAACTATATGATAACAAAATATACCGTTCTAGGACAGGAACGACGTACACTTGGCAAAGTAACAAGGTTAATTAATTTATATTGATTAATTATCAGTTTTATAAATCAAGAGTATTGTGACTACTTATAAAGCATAATGTATTCACTAGATTATTTCATTAAGCAAGCAAAAGCTCTTCAGATGGCTCCTGATGAAGCAAAAGCATTTGCACTTGCAGAATATAGGAAAGCTCAAGAAATAGAAGCCGAACAGAGAAAGTTAGAAACTTTAAGACTAGAAAAACTTCAATTTGAGGCAGATCAAAAACGGATTGAATCTGAGGAGAATCAGAAAAAAATGAGATTAACTGCTGAGGAGGATGAAAAGAAGAGGAAATTTATAGCTGAGGAAGAGGAGAAAAAAAATGAGATTAACTGCTGAGGAGGATGAAAAGAAGAGGAGATTTATAGCTGAGGAAGAGGAGAAAAAAATGAGATTAGCCGCTGAATTAGAAGAGAAACGATTTCAGCAAGAGGCAGAACAGAAACAAAAGGAAATGGAAGTTAAACAAAAAGAAATGGAAAAGGAAATGGAAGTTAAACAAAAAGAAATGGAAGAAAGAAGATTAATAGCTGAACAAAACACAAAACGACTTCAGCTTGAGATGGAAGAGAATGATAGAAAACGACAGCATGAACTGAAATTAGCAGAGTCAGAATATGAGAGACTTAGGTTAACTCAGGAAGCTAATTCTCAGAGAAATTTTGAAAGCCAAACTTCATCCAGACATGATCATTTTAAGGAAATTAACCTTAAATTACCTAAATTTAATCCCCCGTCGGATGACGTAATATTTTTCCTAGATAGATTTGAGGCCACTTGTAGGTCTTATAACGTGGATAAAACACTGTATTGCACATATTTATCCAGGTTACTTACTGGGGATGCTTTAGCTGTTTATCATACTACCAGTATTAATGAGAAGAATGATTATAATGCTCTTAGAGCCGCACTTCTGAAGAAATTTCAAATGACAGAAGATGAATACCGATTAAGATTTCGTACATTGCTACCGCAATCAAGCAGAAATTTCAGTGATTTTCTGTCACAAATACGACTAACCCTAGAAAGATGGATCGAATTATCCAAAATTGAAAAGTCGTATGAAGGTCTCTTCGATTTACTGATGCGCGATAAGGTACTATCGTCTGTAAATCCTACATTTCTCGCATTTTTACACGAACGGAAACCTTTATCAATGAAAGACTTAGAAGAACATGCAAAAAATTTTTGCACTGCTCACCCAACCATGGATCTAAGTAATGCACAGATTAAGAATGAATTGCCTGTTGCTTTTGCAGCACAACAAAACAATTTTTCACGAAATCGTTCCTTTAGTGCTGACAGGTATGTCAATAAGGGAAATAATTACAATTATAACAATGATAACTTTTACAAAGGGAAGCAATTTCAACAATCTGCTCCATTTAATGTTTCTTGGAACCAAGCTCACAGATCACGAGATTTTGGTAACAATAATTTTAAAAATAATCAAGGACATTATAATAAACAAAACTGGAGATCAAGATCTCAGGGTCCGCAAAACAGACAAGGTTCTTGGAATAAAAGTTTTAAAGAACATCATAACTTTAATTATACAAATTATCGGACTCATCCAAATTTTAACTCAAGCAGAAACGACAATTATGGCAATTTTAATGCAAATAATCAAAATCGATCGAGTCGTAGAGATAGAACGTCGAGTAATACGGGTAGACATTCTAATGTCTCTTTAATTGATACACAGGCTAACATTGAACAGGGTAAAGTAGCTGAAACTCACAATGCTATGTCTTGTTCTCTTGATTGTACCCAGGTGAAAGACTGTCAAGAATGCTCGACTCTTTTCCAGCCTAAGGCGATCACGACGCTGCGTTGCGGACATACCTTGCCTAGTCTACCTGTAGTCTGTACGGCCACTGCTGCGTCAGTACACCAGGGACAGGGCTCTCTTAAGTTTAACAAGGGATTTGTCAACAACATTTCATGCTCTCTCCTATTTGACTCAGGTTGTAGCACTGTGGGCGTCCGGACTTCGCTGATCAACCCAAGTTGTGCCACGGGCAGGGTTGTCAAGTGTGTGACTTTTGGTGGCACCGTTGAAACATTTCCCACTGCTATTATTGATCTTAATACACCATTTTTTTCAGGAAAGATCCAGGCATGTCTCCTTCCGAATCCAATTTGTGATTTAATACTTGGTCGCATACATGGTATTAAAGAGTGTACACCACAGCAAATAGCTGAATGGGAAGAGCGACATATTCAAACTGCAAATGCAGTAGTGACTAGAGCGCAAGCTACTAATATGTCGCATGATACACCTATTGAACCTACAGTTCATACCACTTGTGATGATGATGCTCCTATTTCACGGGAGTTGTTTGCAACATTGCAAAAGAATGATGATTCATTAAAAAAATTTTTTCAGTACGTGAACAAAAAGAATACCAGCAACAAACTTGCAAAATCTAGACATGACTTTATACTTAAAAATGGGATTTTGGTTAGAGTAATACGGGAAAAGGATTCATCCTTATGTTATCAGATCTTAGTCCCATCCTCTATGAGATCTCGTATATTACGACATGCGCATGACTCGCAATGTGCGGGCCATATGGGTTTTTCGCGTACCAAATCCAGAGTGCTTTCGGCATTCTACTGGCCAGGCGTCCATAGGGACATCACTCTCTATTGTCGGTCCTGTTTGATATGTCAGGAAGTTAAGATACGGGGTCCATTTCATGCGGCTCCTATTCAAGCTGCGGACATCCCAATTAGACCATTTGATAAAATGGCCATTGACATTATTGGTCCGATGCTTCCATCTGCTAGAGGGCATACGCATATTCTTACGTGCATTGATATGTGCACTCGTTGGCCTGAGGCCATCCCTCTCAAGAACACTTCATCTGCCAGTGTAGCAGAGGCATTGATGTTAATCTTCTCACGCATTGGTTTTCCACGGAAAATCTTGTCGGATCATGGGGTTCAGTTCATTTCTGAATCCATGTCTCAAGTTATGAAGACATTAGGTATAGACAGATCTCTTAGTTCTATTTATCATCCGATGTCAAATGGGTTAATTGAGCGTCTCAATAGGACACTCAAGCAGTTGTTGGGTAAGATGACCCAAGACCATCCCCAAGACTGGGATCGGGTCATACCCGCTGCTCTGTTCGCGTATCGCGAAGTACAAAATCAAGCCACGGGGTTTTCTCCATTCCAGCTAGTTTTTGGCATGCAACCACGCGGTCCGATGTCGTTAATCCACGACTTATTGGTTGACGAGAATATTGAAGAGGAAACTCAATCCTCTTATGAGTATGTGATCTCTCTGAGAAAGAGAATCATAGATGCTTGTAGACTAGCTACTGCATCATCCGAACAAGCCAAAGAAAAAGCTCGTCTATTTGCAAACAAGTATAGACGTCTTCGCCGGCTTATTCCTGGTGACGAAGCTTTTGTATTACTCCCTGTGCATAACAATCGTCTTTTAATTACCTGGAGAGGTCCTTTCAGGATCATCTCAAGAATATCCGATGTCGACTACATCGTTGATGTTAATGGTAAACATAAAACCTTCCACATTAACATGTTGAAGGAGTATTACTCACGTCCTGATTATCTACAGTCAGTGTTTCAGGCAACTGACGATCCTACACCTCCTATTCAACACTATTCTAGTTTGTCAGTCATCCAAGAAGAAGAATCTTCTTTCGATGATGTACAACTACCAATACCAGTTGTACCACTCCATTCCACTGAGAAATGGAATGATGTTACAATCTCATCTACTCTTTCGGCTGATCAACGTCAGCAAGTCTCTAATATTCTACACTCGTATGAGGATGTCCTCACTGACATCCCAGGTCATACGTCAGTCATCCAACATGACATTATTCTGACTGACGATACGCCTATTCGAGTTCGCCCATATCCTATTCCTTTACACTTTCGTGATAAGGTTGATAAGGAATTGGATGAGATGCTTCAATTAAATATAATTGAACCATCTTCATCACCATATTCTTCTTCTATGGTAATCATTAGGAAGAAGGACAACAATATACGTCTTTGCGTAGATTACAGGAAATTAAAGAAAGTTACAAAATTCGATGCGGAACCGTTACCTCTTTTAGACGACTTATTGGAGAAATTATCTCATGCCACATTCTTTTCGAAATTTGACCTTTCAAAGGGCTATTGGCAAGTGCCACTCACTCCTAAAGCAAAGCCATTCACCGCTTTCTCGACGCCACGTGGTCTTTTTCAATGGAATTTTATGCCATTCGGATTAATGAATGCGCCAGCTACCTTTGTACGCATGATGCGCCGCATATTGTCTCATCGTCCGGATGTCATTACTTATATAGATGACATCTGTCTTTTCAGTGACTCTTGGGATGAACATATTCATGGATTAAAAGCTTTACTTTCTACCTTACGGGATTATAACTTAACAGCGAAACCTTCAAAGGCTTTTGTCGGTTTTCATGACATCTCATTTCTGGGTCATCGCATAGGTCATGGTTTCATGTATACAGAAGACAGTAACGTCTCTAAAATTTTAAACATCTCGGCACCTAAGACAAAAAAACAAGTTAGGTCGCTTTTAGGACTAATACAGTTCTATTCCAAATTCATCCCTCATTTGTCTACTATAACTGCACCTTTTTCGTCTCTACTGAAGAAAGGCACATCTAATGTAATAAAGTGGTCGCAGGATCACCAAACGGCGTTAGACTATATAAAAGGATTTTTTTCAAATGAACCTTTTTTGAGGTTGCCTAACAAAAATCTCACTTTCATTCTTCGCAGTGATGCAAGTTCTTACGCTATTGCTGCAGTTTTGATGCAGGAATATAACGGCACCTTATTTCCGGTGATGTACGTGTCCAGAAAACTTACGGAGAGCGAACTCAAATACTCCGTTCTCGATAAAGAGCTCCTCGCATTAGTGTGGGCAATCACAAAACTGGAACGTTACCTTCTCGGCTCACACTTTGTGGTGGAATCTGATCAAAAAGCTCTTACCGCACTGAACACGAAGAACGTTAAATCATCGAAGTCAGCGCGTTACGCTATAGCGCTTCAACCATTCAATTTTGAAATACGAGCTATTCCTGGAGTGAAGAATGTGTTCGCAGACTGTTTGTCTAGATGCCCAAGCGAACTTGTCGAAACTAAACCACTTCCAGATGTTGAAACATCCTCACCGATAACATGAATAACTTTGTACATTATCATTGATTGTACATCTATAAAGACTGTTTATATAACTGAATTATTCGTATAAGTATAACTTTCATGATATACTTACTTATAGATTATAACATTACTTCTTGTGTAGTAACGTTTTATTAAAACGGGAACAGTGGTATTAGAGTAACTTTTTATGAGTATGGAAACATTGTTAAGAGCAACAAATATACATTTGTTATTCCTATGGAACATATTACACTACATATCGTGTTCGAGAATATATTTTATCGTGTATGGAACATTGAGAACATCGTCTCGTCGATTACTAACTAGTTGTAACTGAACATTGACATATTGATAGTGATATTGGAATTACTTAGAATATATTAGTAAATGGTTATTTGTTAGTAACTAAGAAAAGAAATATATATAAATTAGAATAATTCAATTTAATCTATTTAATTGATTATGGATCACACACATACTAACTTTCTTAGTTGTCACGTAATACCTGCATTCACGGGTCTTAGTTATGATATCTCACTGTTAGATCACTAGTCAACCATACTAGTGTTAGAAAACGTTAAGGGTGTTGATTCCTAAATTGTTTAATTTTGCATTGCTTCATTTTTGCACATTGTATTTTCAATTTTTCTGTTTTATTGATTCTCTTGTCATTGATCATCATCAGTGTTGCTGTTCATTTTCATTTTTGAAAATCATATGTTTCAAATTTTTTTTTTTTTTTTGAAAACTTAGTTGAATTTTATTATCATCTTTTTTTTTATGGTTTTTTCATTTTTCATTTTCAACTTGTTTTTACTTCGAATATTACCACATCGTTCCAAAGTAGGTCGATTGTGGATGTGTGCTTTAATGCATACTATCATTTAGTTATATTGATTTCGTTTAATATTCTTTTCTTAATATGGTATAACTTTATGCATTTCATATATCTTGTGGTAGTTTTGACTCACCTCTCTCGGGTACTAAGTTCAAAAAAAATTAATAGAATTAATTTTTTTTAAGGGGAGGTAATAAGGGAGCTGTTACGTACATTTATTACCTAAGGGGGTAGTCTTCGGTCCTGCCAAATGTACGCACCAGTCTTAATATAGTTATATTATTTGTGCGTTCGATTGATTCACGCACTGACGTGCACAATGCAGTGTGAGTTGCTTTGGACGCACGGGTAACCTAGTTTAGGGTGGTGACGTCATGTTTTGAACGGGGCAGTACGGACCATGTTTATGGCCGTGGAATTTTTCTTGTATTCGTGGCAAGTTGGTGGAAGCCATTAGTTCTATTGATATAGATATTGGTCTTCATGTCGAAGCCAATTGTGGAAGTATCATGTAAGTGTCGCCCCATTTCATATTGAATGTTTATTGATTTTAATTGAAGTATCAGGCCGCTCCTAGTTATGGTCTAGCGGGAATCCATCGTAGTATGTCATTCCTAGAATGGACTAACGGAGTCGATTGCCTTGTTTGAATTACCGTAGAGGGAGGATACCTACGAGGATACGAAGTTAATTGATTTTGTATGCTTCTCATGTTTTAATATGCCGTTTCGTCAATGCCAAAGTCATGGCATGGATTTTGGGAGAGGTTAGTCAACAGAAGACTCTAACCTGATTGTATTGCCGTGTATAACTTTATCTGGATTATATATATGCTACATTAGTATTGTATGAAGAAAGTCTGGGAATTTTACGAGTATGATATCAAAGATTGATCCTCGAACATGAATCCGTTTACCACGATAGACGTCCTTGGAAGAAGGTCAACGGACTTCATCGTAAATATATATTAGCGGAGAACAGAAGTAATCCTCAACTCACTTGAATAGAAGAGGAATTGATTATTGAAGAATCTCCAAGAATTTAAGAGTATGATCAGCAACTTTAAAGTATGACATTTGCATCTGTAATCTGTAACCATGATCGTCTTGTGTATTCCCGTCTGTATCGTGTCAATAAATAACATGTACTTTCACCAACGACTTGCGTGCAGTCCTGAATTGGAGAATTGACTATTGCTTGTTGGAGTTCAACTTAAGAACACTTCTCAGATATTTTCATTGAGAAAACCATTCGCGTATTTTAAGCTAGCATAGACCAGTGACACCATACACTAGCTTACAACTACCTCTTGACTATGAGTATGAACGACCCAACAAATACATACTCTATATACATTATATTATGTTTATATATTTGAAAGTTGGTATACAGACGACAGTGTGTTTTTCCCAGGTGTCTTTTTTGTGACGTTTTTAAAAAAAAACAAAAAAACTTACATGTTTTGATTTAAGTGTTTGTTTAGAGATAGGATATTTTATGTTCCTCTCATTTTGTTGAAAGCTAATTTCATTGTTGGTTTATTAGTTATAACTTCGAATTTCTTAAAAATAATAATTTTATTTTTTGATAACTTATAGTTCTGAAATTTTGTATGGTAATTTTGAAAAATTGTATTTTTTTTGGCATTGTAATTTATTTTTTGTTGTGCGCCCAGCGCTTGACTATGCGCTATGATTGATATGTAAAGGGATATTACTTCGTTGAAAAGTTGTTTTGTTTGATATTATGATGTATTTTTTATTATTTAGCGCTTGACTGTGCGTTAAGTCAAACTTAGTTATCGCTATGCTATTATTTGTTTGTGTGATGTCTATAATTTACTTTTAGTCATGTATAACTTTTGTAACTTAGTTAAATTACTTATTAGGCTTTGTTTAGTTATAAACTATTCCTATTGTGGTGTTAGTATAGATATACTTTGACATTTTGTTCTGTACCTTGCGATCATGTTTGTATTTATTTTTCAAATACGTTGTCTGGTCTAAACATTTATTAGTATGTATTGTTATTGACTATCTCTGTGTTCATGCCTTTGCTTCCCATCCGTCTTTGATGTCTATTCTTCATTTCATTCTATCTTTTTGTTGTCTTTTTGATATGTGTTCATATCTTGTTTATACTTCCGTATCATATCTTCGTTTCTCTTCATTCTACTTGTATACTTCTTCTTCTTTCGATACTTATACTTTCATTCGTTGGATTGTTAAGTTAATTATATAACTTGATATAATGTAATTAGTAGGGTATTTGTATTTATTTTACATGAAATTGTTTTATTTATTGGTTATTATGTGGTATTGTTGATTGTTTCTCATTTTCCGAATTCCTACTTTCCTTTACGACAGATCATTCTTCTTTTACTTGATCTTGTTCTTTCACTTACTATTGGTTATTTCTTGTACTAAATGTACTTAGCTTGGTTTTGTATTAGATTAATTTTAGTATGCTTGCATGATTATGTTGGATGCTTTAGTTGTTCTTTTACATTTATTGCTGATATTTTTTGTAGATGCACTATTTTGATTTGTCATAGGTACATTTTTTGGTAGCCATATGATATAATTTCATTAACCTTTAAATGTTTGGGACGTAAATTTTCAAAAAAATGATAAAATCATTTTTTTCCCGGGCGGTGTGGCAAACTGTAGAGAGTAGATCCTATGAACGGGAAGTGATCCTGAAAATGTTAGGTGAACAGATTCGATTTTGGGTTACGTTGCTTGATTAGCTATGATGTTAGGCTAAATTGTGATAGGGGAATTCTCTCGTATGTTCGAGAAGTTTCGAAGTCAGTAAGCGTGGTGAACGCTGGTCAGTTCAATTGTGTAGAGGTATGCACTCTGAACTGTTTTGAGATACGGGTGTTTAGCTATTTGTGGCTAGCCCGTGTAGGTATGCAGACTGAGTGGTGTTTATGAACAGCGAAGTCTCGTGACTGTTTTGGGCGGGAGATGTGTGTTCCCGGGGGCAGTCATTTTTTGGGCATGGACCGAAGTGGTCATCCCTTGTGTGTTTCGATAGTATGCCTGTACAGTGCTGAAGATAAGAGGCCATGATTTGTGTAGGCCATTATTTCCTGAGAGAGGATAATTTTGAGATGTGAAGACATGTTGATAGGTGAGATTATTGCAAACTGCCGGGTGTGCAGTATTGTGTGTATTTTGAGATGTAAGGATCCATTAACTTATATTGTCATATAATTGCGCTGAGATGAGTGAAGGCGAGATTATTGCAAACTGCCGGGTGTGCAGTCTTGTGAGAAATTGCTAGTAGGATTCATTATATTATTATAGCGCTGATGTGAGGAGTATCTTGAAGATGCTATTTATTGTTATTAGCACGGCGATGATGTCCGTTCGCTAAAAGGATTCATTATTATATGATAGCGCTGATGTGAGGAGTATCTTGAGGATGCCATTTATTGTTGTTAGCACGGCGATGATGTCCGTTCGCTAAAAGGATCCATTATTATATGATAGCGCTGATGTGAGGAGTATCTTGAGGATGCCATTTATTGTTGTTAGCACGGCGATGATGTCCGTTCGCTAAAAGGATCCATTATTATATGATAGCGCTTATGTGAGGAGTATCTTGAGGATGCCATTTATTGTTGTTAGCATGGCGATGATGTCCGTTCGCTAAAAGAATCCATTATTATATGATAGCGCTGATGTTAGAAGTATCTTTGATGATTCTGAGAAGTGGAGTACTTTATTATTGTGAACTATAATTTGACTATGTGTATTCGATGTCAACGTGTTGTAAAGTAATAAACTGTCATTAACTGTCACCTGTAGTTTCAATTCTCCATGCCTCTGATGTGTGTACCTGTGGTGTGTGATTGTACCTACACACACTCACTACAACATTCTAAACTCGATAAGAGAACAGCATGCGTGACAGTAGTAACTCATATACACGAATAGCCCTATGTGGGCGTGGCTTGAGTCATCCTCGCATTGCTTCAGAAATCTTCAACCTTATTTAGAATAACCGAGCCATAACAGTTATTCGGTATCAATTGGTTGTTTACAGTCATTACAAGTTGGATCTAATACCTACTTAAACTGTTACTGAGAAAACATGCATAACAACATGCGGTAACTTACACGTTACGCATAACTAACGCCACATTATAACGCACCAAATAACATTACAAATATATCATCATCATTACCCTTCACCGCCATGTGAAGCATAGACCATCAACAAATTCACACCCTTCTGTCGCGTGTCATCCATTCAAGATTTTTATATTACTTCTTTATCTATTTCATATCTATCTCCAAATCCGTTCACCAAGTGTTTTTGGTTTCCCTCCATTAGTAAAGCTCTGGGGGTTTCATAGCAAGGACTGCATTGCAATGCTATCAACTGGTTTAAAATGTGTGACATATCCAATGTCAACGTTTGTCCTCCTTTCTTACTTCACTATCATTTCTTTGGTTCTTCCTCTTAGACATGGAGCCAGGTACTCCATTCAGCGGAAACTAAAAACCAAAAGCACTTTAACATTATAAAATAGGCTGCATGATCAATACACACCTGCATCACAAACATATACTGCAGCATAAATATTAGACAACAATGAGAATGTATGCTGCGTGATAATTGCATAACAATAAGCAGAAACAGAATCACTTACTTTATTTGTATAAATATTGCGAGTGCTACAATAAGAACAACTGTGGTGATTGTAAACCCAACGTCGTAAATTATCCGCACACTCAGTGTTTTACCTGCGTACTGAATGAGAGAACAACAATTTAATAGACAAATTCTGTGTCAACAGGTCAACAATGAACACAATTACAAACTACACGTTATACAATCTGTTCTGGAATAATGTTCAAATACAGACTTTAGCAGTAAACAAACCCGTTGAACATGCTATCTAGAATAGTACACAATGTACCGTAACGCTGAAAAGAACACTAGGAAAAAAAGCATTTTAGGGCTATTACCTCAAGGCGCATTTACATAGTCAGTAATGACTGAAGGAGGATATTATTAGTATTATTATTATTATGCTAACCAATGTAAGGTTTAAATCAATAATCTTCTGTTGTACAAGAATTATAAGAATCCAACAAATACATGACAAGTTCTCCTATACCATGCCTCTTCCTCGGACGCCAACAGTCGGTTTCGCCTGGAGCAACGCCTCATCCATTGTATGGGTTGCCTTAAACCCACGGTTTGAATACCCAACACTCTTGTGTCTGAGGCGTCCTTTTCTATCTAGTCCCAGATGTATGACTTTCTACTGTGACTGGGATCACCCATATTTTTTTATAATCACTTTTCCCTCACTTTAAAAATTAAAATGTTTTTATTTTAATGTATTTATTAATTTATTTTTTATATATTTATTTATTATTTATTTATTTATTTTTGTTCCCCCACTTTACTCCTCACTCTGTTTTCCAGTCCTTGTTTTCATTATTTGTTATTTTTTATTTTTAATTACTATCCACTTTCGCTTTCCGGTTTAGTGGCAGTCATCTTTGCTCCATCATGTGACTGGACATAAGGGAGTGTTTTTTTCTCTATTTTTTATAGTTTCATATTGTCTACTTAATTCTCATTTTCTTTCCTTATCGTCTCTTGTTTGTCTGTCCGTGACGAAGTCCTTGTGGTCTCAACCTAGGTTTTTCTTGTCGCTTCCCTTTGTAAGACGTATTACTATTTGTGTGTTTTTGTATTTTTTTTTTTCATTCAACTGTAATTATGTCCAGTTCCAAAACAAACTATACATGCATTCCTCGCTTTATTGCGCTTCACAGATATTGTGCTTATTTCAAATTATTCATGTTTATTTAATAAAACGTGCCTTCTTCTTCCGACAGATTTTGGCTTTCCACCAGCAAAAAGATTAAAATTCGCTGAAGGCTCAGATTTTTCTTTTTTTTTAAGATCTAGCCCTATTGCGCACTTAATAGGCATAATGTAAACATGATTTTAGGCTTTTATATGCACCGGGAAGCCACACAAAAAAAAAAAATGGGTGTGACCCGCTTTATTGCGATATTCGCTTTATTGCAGTGGTCTGGAACCGAACCTGCAATATCTCCGAGGTATGCCAGAAGTCACAATGATGATTGTGGTGTGTATCATTTTCAGACGAAAACCGTATATAATCAAACTTCGGATTTACTTTTGGAATTAGATTCCTACCTTCCTTCCTTGTATCATTGGGTCCTTCTTTCAGTCCTCTATTCTTCTCTTCTCTCCTTCCTGCCTGTATGCGTGCCTTACTTCCTTCCTTCCGCCCTTCCTTCCTTTTCTCGATCCTTTTAGGGCTTGGGACCACCACGTCAGCAGTGCCCAGTTGGGAAGCTTGGACGAGGGCATGTATGTGCTCTTACAGGAGCGGCTTCAGAAGCAATTGTTTCACATAGTGCGGCGTCAGCCTCATGCACAACCTCATCTTACAGAGATCCTATTATTTTTTTGTCTCCTCAGAGAACTATTCCTGCTTCCTCCACCCCACCTCTACAAGGCGCCCCGCCCCCTCCCCCAAGCCAAATTAGGTGAATTAGATTTTTAAATGCCTTTAAATGTATATAGCTAGGACGTTGATTATAAAAAAAAGGAATTATTCTGAACCAAAGCTCATAAGGTCTTTTATGTCTGAACATGCGACTTAATATAATCGATGTCCCTTGTGTCTGGGCTAAACGTGGTGCACCTTGCCAAAACGAAGCAAAACTGCTGTTAAACAAAATAAAGATAAATTTCATTCCAGCACCAATGTTGGATCAAGAGAATTTTTGTGCAGTGATCCATTTGGGATGTTGATCTCTCACACGGCAAATATGTTTACACGTCCATTTCTCCTCTCTTTTTCTTATCTGTCTATGCTTTGCACAGCATGCACCTCAGGAACCAAATTTATGGTGCTTGCTGCAACTATTATTTGTTATTCACTGACCAGCATTCACATAAATAGAACTGTTACTGCACATAATTTTTTCCAAAGACATTGTATAATTAACTTGTCTGAATTGTACACTTTAATTTTTTTCGGTCAAAGCTAGATAACCCTTGTTTGACTGTGATTACATTTTTTCAATGATGGTTACCTTCTCTTGTGACGGGACGCGTCGGTCCATTTTTTTGAACGATGTGTGGTCATTCTCCTTATATGGTAGTATCGGTCAACTGTTTATTGGAATGATTGAAACCAGTGTTGTGGTTTTTATTCCTGTCAATATAAGGCGCGATTTATTACAAATCTTTATCTGGGATGTCTCCTACATCGTCTCGTTTTGATTCTTACTCAGGTGTATGCGTTCTGCGCATGTCCGGACGTTAGGTGTGCTTGAGAAGCCTTCCTGTCGAGGAGTCTATGAAAGTTTTGAAGCAGAGAGGACGCTTCTTGCGTCTGTGATTTTTGATAGGGAATTAGGAGTCCTATTGTGAGTTAGTTTAGCTAACAAGGTCCTTCCCTTGATGATTCAAAACGCCTGGAGGCGTGTGTTTTTGTGGTGTTGATTTCGAAGCAAGGTAATACCTCATTTATGTTTCAAATCTGTAATCTAACTTTATGTTGACAATGGTCGATCTCTGCTCACTTACGAATTACAGAAAGAGAGGTTCTTCTACTAGAAGTCACGCCCGAGGTAACTTCATTCCTGGATCAGGAGCTCGTTTTTCCTGCGTCATTATTGTTTAGGGAAGCAAGTTCAGATGTCGATCAACGTTGGATCACCATCCTTAGAATGCTGATCATCACCTGTTCTGCACCGTGCTGACGTTTGGACATATAGAAGGTAAGTGGCCTGTTTTTTGTGTGAACTGTGCCCTTACACTCTAACTGAGCCTTCTGTATTTCTTCACATTCTTGCTGTTATATGTTATATGTTATTTGTTATATTCATATGTTTATATTTCAGCGGGTCTCGGTTGGTGGTGTCTTTCAGTAGAATATACCACGTGATAGAGGTTTCTACTGTGAGCGTTTTCTTTAGGGACTTTGCAAATTTCCTATAGTTAAATTTGCTAAGCAACATTTGTTGCTATTTTTGTTAGTTGTGACGACATGTGCAGTTTTGTTTTCGGTATTTTTTCGCATTCTTTAGTTTTGTCTTGATTTGTTTGTATTTGTAGGTCTCCCCTTCCTATTATTCAGTTCTATACACCATTTTTGTTTATACACTGTGACGTCATTTGTTTGTTTACCTTTTTCGCTTTTGTCATCACATCCTTTGTGATATTTTCCTTAGTTTTGCTGTTTATTTCTTTGACTTCTGCGAATGTTTTCGTATTGTCTTTGATCTTTGTTATTGTTTACATAGTTCTTAGTTAGCATTCACTATTGTTAAATATTTGCTTATGCACTATTAGCTGTCTAGTGCACTTATCATAACTAACTGGTGGATTGGTTCATGCACTATTGGCTGTGTAGTGCAGTTATGATAAATAACTGATGAATATGTGGTTATGCACTATTGGATGTGTAGTGCCCTTATGATTAAGAAGTGACTAGTGGTATTATTATACATTGCATAATACAAGTTCTTTGTCAAAGACTTGTTTCCCACAAAGATTGGAGTAAACATTGTGATTATACAAGTACTTATTTAAGTCTTGTTACTATTAAGGTTGAAATAAGTTAATTAATTATTTCAGGTTTTGGACTCATAATACTAGACATCATGTCTACACTTGAGTACTTTATTGAGCAAGGGAAATCCCTTGGTAAGATTGGTGATAAGTTGGAGGAGTTTGCGACTACTCAATATGCCAAGGCATTGAAGTCGGAAGAAAAGAAGAGGAAAGCAGAAGCTGAGCAAAAGAAGATAGATTCTGAGAATCTGAGACTGCAGATGCAGGCAGATGAAAGAAAATTCCAGACGGAAATGGAAAAACAGAAAAGAGAAGCTGAAGCTGAGGAGAGAAAAATTCAGCTACAATTAGATGCTGAAAATAAAAGACTTGAAAAAGAGGCTGAAAAAAAAAGACTTGAAAAAGTGGCGGAAGATAAAAGATTAGAAAAACAAGCTGAGGCTGAAGAAAGAAAGTTACAAGCCGAAGCTGAGGACAGAAATTTGCAAAGAGAGGCTGATGAGAGAAAAGCAAAAATGGAGCATGAAGAAAAAACTCTTAGCTTTAGAGTTAGAAAAGTTGAAATTGATGAACACTGGTAATGCTAATGATGCAAATAAGGTGTTAGATAAGTTCAATGCAAGTACTTTTAAGAATAACCTACCTGCATTCAATGCTTCCAGTGACGATATAACGTTTTATCTGGATAGATTCGAACGTGCATGTAAAACACATAACATTAAATCACTTTATGTTTATCAGTTGTCCAACTTACTTAGAGGTGATACTTTGAGTATGTTAAGTATGGTAGATGAGCCTGACAAGAACAATTATGAGGTTATCAGGGCAGTCTTGTTAAAGAAATACCAACTTAACGAAGACGGTTATCGTCTTCAATTTAAAAATATGTTGCCAGATACTGGAGTTGAATTCTCTGAATTCATTTCAAAGATACTTCTTACTTATTCACGTTGGGTTGAGCTGTCTAAGACAGAACATACATATGAAGCACTTATGGACTTACTACTTAGAGACACACCTGTGTGTTGCCGGGGCCCGAAAGGGGAGCAAAGAATAGTAACACTGCACCCTACCACGCATGTCGTAAAAAGCGACTAAGGAGGGTTTGGGCATGGGGCTGTTTACCCCATCCCGTAAAAACTTCGCACAGTGGGCTGATCACCTGCTTGCCAACCAATCTGATTACGGAAACAGCGATAGATTGTTTGGTCTGTTTTTGTTCCACAAAGACGCCACTAGGCGTGGTGGAAACAGCGATAGATTGATCAATTTGTTGTTGCCCTAAGACGCCACTAGGCGTACTGGCCACATACTGCTTTGCCGGTTGGTGGCTAAGGATGGAAGAAGAAGACTTAGAGACAAGGTTATGTCTTCTGTCAATGAAACTTTTCTTTCTTTTCTTCATGAGCGTAAGCCTAAAAACATAAAAGAAATGGAAGAATACTGTTGCCAGTATGTTACTGCGCATCCTCACGTAACCATTAGCAACACTAGAGTAAAAGAAAGTTTGAGATTTGCTTCGGCAGCACTATATGGCCCAAACTTCAAGCGTAAATTTCAAGGTACTCAACATAATATTAATAGAAAGAGTAACCGTAATTATGATCAAAATCATAGCAATCAATCGCATGGTGATTCTTCTTCGAATAACTGGAGACAAGCTGACACTCCTCGTTATTCTGCACCCAATAATTTTAGACATTTCCGCAAAGGTAGTCAGTATAGAGGTAACTATTTTTCGCGTAGACCTCAGAATCAAACTACTAGATTTTCTCATAAATATAGAGATGATAATGACAATTATGGAAACTGGGATGCAAACCAGGATAACAATTACAGGAGAGAATATAATGATAATTTCAGAGGCAATAATGGTCGCGGTAGATCTCTACATAAAAGAAAGAGATATCAACAGACAAACTCTGTACAACAAGAGTCTCAGGGAGCAGATAAACAGGTTAATGATAATAAAAACCCTAATGCTATCACATGTTCTGCTTTTGACTTTGGTAGAGCAAATAAATGCCCCCAATGTAGTACTTTGTTCGAACCGACTACCGTA
Organism: Oreohelix idahoensis; assembly: GCA_024509875.1. Lineage (NCBI taxonomy): Eukaryota > Metazoa > Mollusca > Gastropoda > Stylommatophora > Oreohelicidae > Oreohelix > Oreohelix idahoensis. Next base: position 186,715 of record JAMPIV010022063.1, read on the forward strand.
ACTACTTTAAGCTGTGGTCACCCTGTTCCCGCTCTTCCTGTAGCTGTTGCGCATGACGGGAGGGGTTCTCTTATACTACATAAGGGTCTTGTAAATAGTAATACAGTCTCAGTTCTGTTTGATTCTGGATGTACTACTATTGGTGTTAGGCAATCTCTTGTAAATCCATCCTGTGCTACAGGAAAGTTCATCAAATGTGTCACATTTGGTGGAACTTTGGAAAAGTATCCTACTGCCATAATACATATTGCTACTCCCTTCTTTACGGGAGATGTCCACGCGTGTCTTCTACCTAACCCAATGCGGACCTTATTATCGGTCGTATTCACGGAGTTAGGGAATGTACCCCACAGCAGATAGCTGCTTGGGAAGATCAAAATATGTATACTACCAATGCAGTGGTCACAAGAGCACAAGCTCTAGAGACACCCCAAACTTCATTGACTAGTAATAATGAAGTAAATAGCCAAGGTAGTCACTGCATTATTTCACGTGACTCATTCATAAAGTTGCAAGAAGAAGATCCTTCTTTACAAAAATTCTTCATTCTAGCAAAGAAAGGTGATCCAAATCAAAACACGAATAGAAAGTCTTGGATTTCCATGAGGAACGGCGTACTTGTGCGTATGGTACAAGACTCGACTACGTCTGCACATTATCAAATTCTTGTGCCTAAGAGTATGAGATTGCAAATATTGCAACATGCTCATGACTCGCAATGTGCTGGACATATGGGTTTTTCCCGTACGAAGTCGAGGGTTCTTGCGGCTTTCTTTTGGCCATTTGTAAGCAAGGACATACGTATTTACTGTCGATCTTGAAAAGTATGTCAGGAGGTCAAATCGAGAGGACCACGACATGCTGCGCCTATCCAGGCTGCTGACATTCATATTCGACCTTTTCAGAAAATGGCGATAGATATTATCGGTCCTTTAAGGATTAAGCCGGCTAGAGGACATCAATTTATCCTCACATGCGTCGATATGTGCATACGTTGGCCAGAGGCTATCCCTCTTAAGAGCATCTCAACTGCTGATATCGCAGACGCTCTTTGGCTGATATTTTCTCGCTTGGGTTTCCCCAGAGAAATATTGTCAGACCATGGCACGCAACTTATATCCGACACTATGTCACAGGTAATGTCTATCTTACATATTAAAAGGTCTCTCAGCAGTATCTATCACCCAATGTCTAATGGGTTAGGTGAGCGTTTGAATAGGACACTCAAGACTTTACTTGGGAAGATAACTGAGGATCATCCTCAGGATTGGGACAGGGTTTTACCCGCGACTCTCTTTGCTTATAGAGAGGTCCCCAATGAACACACAGGGTTTTATCCTTTCGAACTTGTTTTTGGCGCGCGACCGCGCGGCCCTATGTCTTTACTTTACGATCTCATCACTGCCGATAATATTACCGATGACACTCAATCTTCTTATGAGTATGTCATTGCTCTGAGGCAAAAGATCATCGAGGCATGCAAATTAGCAACTTCGTCATCCGAGTTTGCCAAAGAAAAGGCAAGGCAATTTGCTAATAAGAATAGATGTCTACGACAACTTTGTCCAGGTGACAAAGCACTCGTCCTTCTTCCTTCAAGGGAGAACAGACTTCTTATTGCATGGAAAGGTCCGTATGAAATAGTCTCTAAAATTTCCGACGTTGACTATGTTGTCGATATTGATGGAAAGCATAAGATTTTCCACATAAATATGCTCTCGGAATTTTATGAGCGTCAACTATTTGCAGCCTATTTTCCAGGCGACGGACGATTCTCCAGTACCTCATGGTCATTACTCATCCCTGTCAGTCATACAGGATGAGGAAACTACTTTTTCTGATGTAAATCTTCCTCTTCCTGTGGTCCCACTTCATTCTACGGAATCTTGGAAAAACGTTACCGTTTCTCCTAATCTTTCCGCTGAAGAACATCGACAAGTCTCTTCGATGTTGCAAACATTTCAGGATGTCCTTACAGACATCCCGGGACACACACATGTCATCGAACATGACATAGTACTTACTGACCATAATCCTATCAGAGTTAGACCCTATCCAATACCTATCCATTTTCAGTCACAAGTCGAGAAAGAATTGGATGAGATGATACGATTAGAAATAATCGAACCATCCACTTCAGCATACTCTTCGTCTATGGTTATTGTTCGAAAGAAAGACAATAACATTCGCATTTGCGTTGATTATCGCAAATTGAACCAAGTTACGAAGTTTGATGCTGAACCTATGCCTTCATTAGAAGAGCTACTAAACAAACTTTCTAATTCTAGATTCTTTACCAAACTAGACTTGTCTAAAGGTTATTGGCAAGTTCCTTTAACTGAAAAAGCCAAACCTCTTACCGCTTTTTCTACACCTAGGGGTTTATTTCAATGGAATTTCATGCCTTTCGGCCTTATGAACGCCCCTGCTACATTCGTACACATGATGCGTCGAATTCTCTCATATCATACTGATGTCATAGCATACTTAGACGATATCTGTCTGTTCAGTGATTCCTGGGAAGATCATTATCTGGGTTTATACGAATTGCTGTCTACTCGTCGCGAGTATAACTTAACTGCAAAACCCTCTAAAGCCTTTATAGGATTTAGCAAGATTTTTTTCCTGTTGGTCATGGTCTTTGAAAGACAGAGGACCACAATGTTTCAAAAATACTTAACATGTCTGTCCCTAAGACGAAGAAACAAGTGCGTAGTCTCTTAGGTTTGATACAATTTTACGGACGAATTATTCCGAATCTGTCCTCCATTATGGCACCGCTTTCTACTTTATTGAAGAAAGGATCGCCTAATCTGATCCGCTGGTCTCAAAAATGTCAATCCTCATTGGACCAGATTAAAACTATTTTCATCTCCACATATCCTTAGGTTACCTACTATTGAGAAGACTTTTGTTCTTCGAAGTGACGCCTCGTCTAATGGGATTGGGGCAGCACTTATGCAGGAGTATTCTGATACTTTGCATCCGGTGATGTATATCTCTAGGAAATTAAATGCTGCAGAAAGGAATTACTCGGTTTTAGACCGTGAATTATTGGCTATGGTTTGGTCAATTCTCAAATTGCAAAGATTCCTTCTAGGCGCACATTTCATTGTGGAAACAACCAGAAAGCTCTTACTGCTGTTCAGAGCAAAAACTTGAAGAGCTCGAGGTCCACTCGATATGCCATAGCTCTTCAACCATTTCATTTCACGGTGCGAGCTATCCGTGGTTCGGATAATGTGATGGCAGACATTCTGTCCAGATGCCCACACGATTCCACTTAATTCTTGTCATATATCTTTCCTGATATACAGTCCACTACTATAATGACATATCAGCACATATGTTATCACTTTTTGTGAATTTATAACATTGTACCATATAATTTCCTTTTTTCTGTTACCGATTTGATCATAACAGAAGAAGGCTTAGTTAGCAATATATGGGCCAGAAGTTCACATGGCCACATTTATATATTGTATTTTGATTACTGTATTAAGAGATTTAACATTTGTCATAAAGATTTGTGTTATTGATATTTTCGCAGCACATCATTGACGAGATTATGTACATTGTGGAACCATGAAGTATATCAAGTCCTAACCTAATTTGGAGCGGATTATGTCCACATCTTCTAGGAACAGGCGTCTGTGGCCTAATGGATATGAACGCAGTTTCATAATCCAGATATACCAGGTTCGAAACCTGCTGCAGGCGGTTTGGTAGCAGATCGTTTTGTGTGAATTTTTAACAATGGTATAAGCGCCGTACCGTTCAGAAAGCAATGGCAAACTACTGAATGAAAAAAATTGCCTAGAAAAATCACAAAACAGCCAATAAAAGCTGGAGTTTATTGCCACGTCCTGTAAAGGATAAGCAACTAACTTTTTAACTTCTATGAACATCTATTTAATTAGAACAATACATTGTATCATGATATTATATGCTTGTGTAATGTACTTTTTGTTTTAAGATGTGTAATTCTCTAGTGCGGTATATTAGTATATGACACCGCTGTTTGCACAACACTTCATTGTTTAATACTATGATAATATATTTGTATTTGTATGATTATAATTTGGCTTGCATTATGATGTTGCCATCACTGTGGCGTATGTTGGTGGCACCTCCCTGGAATATACGTGTACACTTTGGGAAATATTTTCTCTAAGGATCTGATATATAATCTCAGTTTCGCTCCATGCGTCGAGCTAGCCTCATATTAGGCATTATATCCGCGCATCATACGTGCGATAGGAGCCTGTTGTTTCTGGCTCTAGGATTCAAAAAAAAGTTTCATTTTTTTCCCCGGGGGGTGCGGTAATCTGTTACTGCACAGAATTTTTTCCAAAGACATTGTATAATTAACTTGTCTGAATTGTACACTTTATTTTTTTTCGGTCAAAGCTAGATAACCCTTGTTTGACTGTGATTACATTTTTTCAATGATGGTTACCTTCTCTTGTGATGGGACGCGTCGGTCCATTTTTTTGAACGATGTGTGGTCATTCTCCTTATATGGTAGTATCGGTCAACTGTTTCTTGGAATGATTGAAACCAGTGTTGAGGTTTTTATTCCTGTCCATATAAGGCGCGATTTATTACAAATCTTTATCTGGGATGTCTCCTACATCGTCTCGTTTCAATTCTTACTCAGGTGTATGCGTTCTGCGCATGTCCGGACGTTAGGTGTGCTTGAGAAGCCTTCCTGTCGAGGAGTCTATGAAAGTTTTGAAGCAGAGAGGACGCTTCTTGCGTCTGTGATTTTTGATAGGGAATTAGGAGTCCTATTGTGAGTTAGTTTAGCTAACAAGGTCCTTCCCTTGATGATTCAAAACGCCTGGAGGCGTGTGTTTTTGTGGTGTTGATTTCGAAGCAAGGTAATACCTCATTTATGTTTCAAATCTGTAATCTAACTTTATGTTGACAATGGTCGATCTCTGCTCACTTACGAATTACAGAAAGAGAGGTTCTTCTACTAGAAGTCACGCCCCAGGTATCTTCATACCTGAGATTAATATGTACACGAATCATACTTAGCCCGAAGGACAGTTCTATGTTCTATGAACTTCGCTATGTCAGCGATTGCACCTACGTGGAGGTTAGACTTAGGAATGCCTGTAAAGGTCAGCTTGACCTATACTCCTGGAACACCATCCTCGTGCGACTTAATGATTAGACTTATTTAGCACATCTGATCAGTCAGCATCAGAGAGGAGTATTGATGCACTTATGTAATATTGGAGCCAACAGTATAATCCCCTTGCCGCCATATCATTTTATGAATATATGCAAGATGCATTGATGAACATAATTTATGCTGAATTTCGTGAACTGTCATGACTATGGTTTATTGTGAAATGGATGTACAGTTACCTGTCTTGTGGCGTCAGAAAATAAACGATGAAAAACGTCAGTAGCAGTTTACACCTTTATATGACTTTTCATGTCATACCACATATGTTGTGAACCTGTGAAACCACATCCCCCACATTCACAGCAAGCAACAACAAACCAGACAAGACACCTCACACTTCAACCTATAATATCCCTGGTGTCTATAGGGGTGGTACTCTACTGGGCTGCTGATTATCAACGACTTTGGACTGATACCTGTAACGTCCATAGTGGCCAGTAGTCAGCCTAAATCCACCCTTATCAAGAACATTATTTTTTTAGCTGGAAAAGAAGACCCAAGAGTTGAGAAGAGGGAGATAAGAAATGAGCACTTTTCACAATTAAATTTAACTCTATCGGTCTACCTTTCAGCATCATCATCAGGTGCCATCTATACATCGAAGGTCCGCCGCAACGGATCTACAACGTCTTCTATCTCTTGTCATGATGGTGCACTTTGATGCCCTTTTACTGTCTATCTTCTGATGTTATGTTTCCACTTATAGCGATGTCTTCCTCTTGCACGGTTGCCTTCAACTCTTCCTTCTATTATGGTCTTCAGTAAAGTGTTATGTCTTTTTACATGACCAAAATATTTTAGCTCTCTAATTTTGATCTCCTTAATTAATTCTCTTTTCAATCCTAGGTTTTCTGGGACCTCTTTATTTATTTTCTTCTCTTTCCATGAAGTGTTCCCAATTCCTCTATATATCCACAGCTCAGGGGTCTCAATTCTTTCCTCTAATTGCCTGTTCATTGTCCACGTTTCTGCACCATACAATAATGAACAATATATATAGCTTTGGCCATTTATATTCTCCCTGTTTCGTTTCTATGCAGAAAACTGCTAATTAACAAAATATAAAAATATAAAAAAATAAAACTACAGGAGAGCATTTTTAATACATGGAATCCATCTTACCACATTGTCCAGAGGATCAGTCTTGCGTGAACCCTCCAACATACAGGTAGTATAGTCAGCTGACGCCCATGTTCCATTTTCCAAACACTCTTTTGTTGCATTCACTGATATGGAAGAATATATATATATATATTTTTTAATTACTCGTGTAAGCAGTGTTATAATGCAGCAATTATCAAAGTGAAGGCACAAATATTCAAACTTGCGTTCAAAAATTTTATAAAAGAAAATTCCCATTAGCCATTCAATATTTATTTTACTGACGGCATTGATTAGATTAGAATAGAATGGAGACATCTGTGGAATCCATAGCGTAAGAGAATCAGAGGGAGATAAAAACTAAAACATAAAAAAATGTGTACATATGGAAACTGGATTTACATAGATATAAAGGGAATCATGTTGACATGGAAAGACATTGAACAAATGGCACAAGACAAGAAGTTTTGGTCTGTGTTTTTTGTTGAGGGCCAGTGCTTCACCAGAGCTGAAGGTTCTACAATGAATAAATTAGTGGAGTGGAATTTAAGCTAATTGTTGAGTGTTGGTTGTTGGTTTGATTGTTGGTATCTTTGCCTTTGAGTCGAGTATACTTTGCTTTCGAGAGGAATCCTAACTCGCAACACACGAAAAAATTAATAATATGACTGAAACAAACTGTTTGACCGGAGATGTAAAAGTGTCTTTTGATAAAGACCGAATTCCTGTCCCTTGTAAAGTACAGATATAAAGTTCAGATCCAGATGTAAAAGCTTGTTTGTAAAGTGGAAACCTGATGTACTGTACTTTGATGTGATTATGAATGTTAGTACGTTGAGCGTGTCGTGTTGTCCTGGACAGTACCAAGCTGTAGCGAGGATTTAGGTCACTAGCGTGAGGTGCCGCCAGGGTATAGCAAAGACATACATGATGTCAACATTCATATAGATTCAGACATGTAGTACTTGTCTAAGAATGTGGTTGATCGTGTAAGTGTGTAGATAACAGTGCTGATAACACGAATGCCGTATAGGCTCTTGGACGACTTCACATTAACTCACACAACCACAAGTAGAAGTCAGTGCAGTAGGGAATGCTGTTGACGTTTACAATATTTATTCATGACGTACGATAATACGATGATGATGGACGAAACAGTCAATAATATCAGATCGTTGACATGTTATGTGTAGTTACAAAATTAACCTTCAGGCATCACAGATCCCAGACATGCAACAATGTCTTGACTAATATTTACTGTTAATGCAATAGCTCTAATCCCTGACTGAGCCCCGTCAGGTAAGCCCTAGCAAATATATTGCTTAGTACGGGCGATATCAGTTATTTAAACAAAGTCAATGCCATTGTCCTACAACTAGCAAAAGACTTCAGGCTGGCCTCACCTGCCAGATACTTCATTCTGGTGAAGAAAATTGGCCGTCAACACGGACCAATATAATGACGACGAAATCAGGCCGCAGGTCGCGGGCCTCGATAATCATGTCACTCTCAGTTTACACAAACTCCTGAGATTAAATATGTTTTCTGCCAAACAATATTCCGCCTGCATTTCGGATCCATAAACTTGATTCTTAGGCTTATGTGTGTAACAGGTCAACTTAGACCTAGTCTTTCAATTATAAAGCCATACTGGAGTACAGTACCTTAACTCCTTGTGAGCTCCGCTCACTATGTCGCCATCAGCGATAAATGTACCTGTAAGATCTAACGATACGAAAAGATCGAAAAATGGTTTTCAGTTACCTTCTCATAGAATCCTTACACTCTAAGGTAACACAACACAGCCAATACTGGCATAAAGAAACACTCAGGGACGGAAGAATGACAAACAGTCATTCCCAGAATTTCCAATCCCTATCGAAAACTTGGCAGAGAGAAATCTACGGATCGGTACATCCGCTCTAAGCCTCAGGTACACTCTCTCTCTCGATCAGTCTCTCGGTTTTTGCGCCAAGACCCCGCTCATGCCCAGAGAGCATGGACCAGATCGAGGCAAACCCAGACCAGGCGTTTCCGCCCAAACGGGTGGCAAAGATACTACGTACATGGTCCTATAAATAGACTTAACACATGTCAACTATAAGACATTGCCTAAAACAGGACAACATAAGACAGGGGAAGGTAATCACCAGTCAAACCTGTCACCAAAAGATAATAAGCATTTATCTCTCTTTGAACACATTAAACCAAACATAAATTAGGTTGGTGTTTTTTTCACCGTCAAAAATGACCGCAACATATTACCACACATGCCGGGAAAAAAATGGCACATTTTTTTTTTGAAATACATCTATGAGCCAGGTGCATTAAGCTCATAACGCATGAGTAATGCGCCGATGAAAGGATCACCAAAAAAATAACATCATAATGTCAGATCCAATCGATGCACAGCAGAGCGTCTGGTGAGAAGAAAAAAAATCTCACTAGATAGGAGAAACTATTTTCTCAAAGTAAATATATCCGGGGAGGTGTTACCAACCAACTCAAAATGCAGGTAATGTTACAACAAAAATTCATATTAATATGTATATAAATGTGAATGACAATTTCCATAAGAAATTACACCAACATCGAAATCTCACGCCGTATAATGCGTATATAACCATAAATTCAATAGGTAAATCATTAACAACATTTCTAACGCATTTTTATAAACATATGATTATACATGTGTATAGAACTAATATCCGATGACGTCAGAAGAACAAGACGATGCTCTATTTCGGCGATGTCTTGTAAGCAAGATCCTCAAGGACCATCAGGACGTGTATAGAAGTCATCGAGATATACAGCGTTCCAAGATATCACAACGGTTTGCTGAGAACAATACAAATAGTACACTTTTTAGAATGTTATAATGTACCATAGTCACTTAATATATATCTAACTATAAATGTGGCCGCATTAATTTTTTCGACCTTTATTTCATATGAAACAAAGCCTTCCTCTGTTTTAACGAAGACGGTAACAGAGAAAGCAAGTAATCAATACATAACCATGAGTTTAAACAAAGTGACAACAAGTGTTATAGAAGCATGTTATTGTTAGAATAGATTATAACTTTAGATATGTAACAGTAGATCTAGACAAAAGACCTAAGTAGCTTCATGTGGGCATCGAGAAAATATGTCTGCCATCACATTATCCGAACCACGGATAGCTCGTACCGTGAAATGAAAAGGTTGAAGAGCAATAGCATATCGAGTGGATCTCGAACTCTTCAAATCCTTATTCTGCATAGCTGTGAGAGCTTTTTGGTCGGTTTCTACGACAAAATGCGCGCCGAGAAGGAATCTTTGGAGTTTAAGAATTGCCCAGACCATAGCTAGCAATTCTCGGCCTAGAACAGAATAAGTCCTTTCTGCCGCATTCAGTTTTCTCGAGACATACATTACAGGATGCAGAGTCTCAGAATACTCTTGCATCAGTGCCGCCCCGATCCCTATTGCTGAGGCGTCACTACGAAGGACAAACGTCCTATCGGCTGTAGGTAGTCTTAAAATAGAAGGAGACGAAAATAATGACTTAATCTGATCCAATGAAGATTGGCATTCTTGGGACCAACGCACCATATTAGGAGACCCTTTCTTCAATAGGGTTGAGAGTGGTGCCATAATAGAGGAAAGATTCGGAATGAATCTTCCGTAGAACTGTATTAGGCCCAAGAGATTACGGATCTGTTTTTTAGTCTTAGGAATAGTGATGTTCAGTATCTTAGAAGTGTTGTGGTCTTCTGTCTTCAAGAGACCATGACCAACACGATGACCAAGAAAAGAAATCTCACTAAACCCAACATAGCCTTTAGAGGGTTTAGCTGTCAAATTATGCTCACGTAGAGTAGACAACAGTTCATATAATCCCAGATAGTGATCTTCCCAAGAATCGCTAAAAAGACAAATATCGTCCAAGTATGCAATCACATCAGAACGATATGTCAGTATTCGACGCATCATGCGTACGAATGTAGCTGGGGCATTCATAAGGCCAAAAGGCATAAAGTTCAATTGGAACAAACCCCTAGGTGTGGAGAAAGCAGTGAAAGGTTTGGCTCGTTCGGTTAGAGGAACTTGCCAGTATCCTTTAGACAAGTCCAGTTTGTAAAGAAACGAGAGTTGGAAAGTCTAGTAAGTAACTCATCCAACAGAGGCATAGGTTCAGCATCGAACTTTTTACTTGATTTAGTTTACGGTAATCGACGCAAATGCGTATGTTATTGTCTTTCTTTCGGACTATAACCATAGACGACGAGTATGCCGAATTGGATGGTTCAATTATTCCTAACTTTATCATTTCATCCAATTCTTTCTCGACCTGAGTTTGGAAGTGGATAGGAATAGGATAATGTCTGACCCTGATAGAAGTATGGTCAGTCAATACAATGTCATGTTCAATGACTGTAGTGTGTCCAGGAATGTCCGTAAGAACATCCTGAAATGTTTGTAACATGGAAGAGATTTGTGACTGTTTCTCAGTTGACAATTTAGGTGAAATTGCAACATCTTTCCATGATTCCGTAGAATGAAGTGGAATCATCAGAATATGAAGATTAACGTCAGAGAAAGTAGATTCCTCATCCTGTATGACAGACAGCGATGAGTAATGACCACGAGCGACTGTAGCGTCGTCCGTCGCTTGAAAGATAGGTTGTAAGTACTCTGGACGTTCATAAAATTCCGTAAGCATATTTATGTGAAAAGTTTTATGCTTTCCGTCAATATCGACGACATAGTCGACATCAGAAATTTTACATACTATCTCAAAAGGACCTTTCCAACCAATAAGAAGTCTATTTTCCCTGGAAGGAAGTAATACAAATGCTTTGTCTCCAGGACAAAGTTGACGTAGGCATCTATTTTTATTTGCGAACTGTCTTGCCTTTGCTTTAGCAAATTCAGATGCGGATGTTGCTAATTTGCAAGCTTCAATGATTTTCTGCCTGAGAGCAATGACATATTCATAAGAAGATTGAGTGTCATCACTGATATCATCGGCAGCTATTAGATCGTGAAGCAAGGACATTGGACCGCGCGGACGCGCGCCTAAGACGAGCTCGAAAGGAGAAAACACGGTATGTTCCTTAGGAACCTCTCTATAAGGAAAGAGAGCAGCGGGTAAGACTCTGTCCCAATCCTGAGGATGATCCTCAGTTATTTTCCCAAGTAAGTTTTTGAGAGTTCTATTGAGACGTTCGACTAGTCCATTAGACAAAGGATGATAAATACTACTCAGTGATCTCTTGATATTAAGAGTAGAAATCACTTGCGACATTGTCTCAGATATCAGTTGGGTGCCATGGTCTGACAAGATTTCCCTAGGGAATCCCAACCGCGAAAATATCAGCCAAAGAGCGTCTGCAATATCGGCAGTCGAAATGTTCTTCAGAGGAATGGCCTCTGACCATCGAGTACACATGTCAACACATGTAAGAATAAATTGATGTTCTCTTGCTGATTTTATTTTGAAAGGACCAATGATATCTATCGCCATTTTCTGAAATGGACGGATAGGAATGTCCGCAGCCTGGATAGGTGCTGCATGGCGAGGACCTTTCGACTTTACTTCTTGACATACTCTACACGAGCGACAATAAAGACGCATGTCTCTGTTTACGAATGGTCAAAAGAAAGCCGCAAGAACTCTCGACTTCGTACGTGAAAATCCCATATGACCAGCGCATTGGGAGTCGTGAGCATGTTGCAGTATTCTCTCATGTCTTTCGGAACAAGAATTTGTGAATGTATAGACATGTCTGAGCGCTGTACCATACGCACTAGTACGCCATTCTTCATAGTGATCCAAGATTTGTGATCTGTGTTCTTATTTGGGTCACCTTTATTCGCCAGAACGAAGAATTTTTTTAACGAAGTGTCTTCTTGTTGACTTTTGATAAAAGAGTCACGTGAAATCACATCATGATCATCTTGATCACGTACCTCAACACCTTTGGTCGATGAAGTTTGAGGCATATTCTGAGCCTGTGCTCTCGTGATAACTGCATTAGCAGCTTCTAAGTTATGTTCTTCCCAAGCAATAATCTGCTGCGGGGTACACTCTTTAATGCCGTGTATACGCCCGACGATAAGATCCGCAATAGGATTCGGAAGCAGACATGCTTGGACCTCTCCCGTAAAGAAGGGAGTAGCTATACGGATGATAGCGGTAGAATATTTTTCTACTGTGCCACCAAATGTTACACATTTGATCACTCTTCCAGTGGCACAGGAAGGATCTACAAGAGATTGTCTAACCCCAATAGTGGTACATCCAGAATCAAAGAGGACTGAGACTGGATCATTATTCACTAGACCCCTATGTAGAATAAGAGATCCTCTCCCGTCATGTGCCGCCGCGGCAGGAAGAGCGGGCAGAGGATGACCGCAACTCAAAGTGGATATAGTAGTAGGTTCAAATAAAGTGGTGCACTGAGGGCATTGAGATGCTCTCCCAAAATCAAAGGCAGAACAAGAACTAGCACTAGCGCTAGGTTTACTATTGTTTTGTTCATTACTAACTTTTTGTGACTCTTGTTCAGCACAGTTAGTATGATGACATGATCTATTATTATTGTGCTGCCATCTACATCGATTACTATTTCCTTTGGAATTATGGCAATTACCCCTATTGCTATTATTATTTTGGTTTGAACCGCAGTTTTCACAATTGTGATTGTGATTTACACCTTGATGAAAATATCTATCCGACTGATACTGCTGTCTCCCTGAAGAATTATGGCGAGGATAGTTCTTATTGTGGCTACCCCTTCGAAAGTTACCAAATTTGTTGGAACCATAATTATGAGGACTATCAGATCGCCTCCAATTCCTAGAAGACGAGCCTCTTTGGAATGAATCACTTTGATCCTGTCCAAAGTTACGCTTACTTTTCTTATCGAAGTTGCGCTGAGTACCCTTAACTTTACCTCCGAAATTAGAATTGTATGGAGTCGCAGAAGCCACGGGTAAACCTTCTTTAATCTTACTATTGCTAATCGTTTGTTGTGGATGAGCAGTGACATATTGGCAACAATATTGTTCCATTTCTTTTATGTCCTTAGGTTTACGTTCGTGTATAAAGGCAAGAAAAGACTCATTAACAGATGACATTACTTTGTCTCTAAGCAACAAATCCATAAGTGCTTCATAAGTATGTTCAGTCTTAGACAACTCCATCCATCTAGTGAAAGTAAGGCGTATCTTTCCTATAAAGTCTGAGAACTCTACACCAGATTCTGGTAACATAGTCTTAAAACGAAGACGGTAATCATCTTCTTTAAGCTGATATCTTTTCAATAAGGCTGCTCTGACAACTTCATAGTTAGTCCTATCTTGTTCTTCTGTTGCCATTATAATACTTAATGGTTCACCTGTAAGTGAATTCAACAGTTGTCTAACATATTGTGCCTTATCTACTTTATATGTTACGCAATTAAGTTCTAGTCTATCTAGATAGAACGTTATGTCATCTTTTGTAGGATTAAAATGAGGAAGTTTGAACTTATAATCATGACCTTTTGTGCTCGAAGAAGACGCTTGATAACTACCCATATTCGTCACTTTTAATTTATCTACCTCCAAAGCCAAGAGTTTTTCTTCATGTTCTCTTTGATGCTTTTTCTCTTCAAGTTCTCTTTGATGCCTTTTGTCTTCAAATTCTCTGTCTTGCTGAATCTTCCTTTCTTCAGCTTGCATTTTTTTCTCTTCAAGTTCTCTTTGATGCCTTTTGTCTTCAAATTCTCTGTCTTGCTGAATCTTCCTTTCTTCAGCTTCTCTTTGATACTTTTTTTCCTGAAGTTCCCTTTCATACTGTTGTTGTTGCTGAATTCTTCTATCTTCAGCTTCTCTGTCTAGCTGCGCTTGAATCTTTTTCTCTTCAGCTTTTTGTGCTTTGGCATATTGAGCAAGCGCAAACTCCTCCAATTTCTCATCAGCTTTGCCAAGGGCCAACCCTTGCTGGATGAAGAAATCTAATGTAGACATTCTGTCTACAAATGTGCTGTCAATATATATCTGAAATAGCAACACAAGTTATCCCAATCTCAGTGGAAGATGAGTCTTTTATAAAGACTAAGTACAATTACCTTATTTATTAAGTCACCAGAAATCAGCTCAGTATATAATTTGCATCATATAATAACAGTACATGATCAAGTATACATGAAGACTGTATATATCAACAATATGACGATAACTAAACCAAGACAAGCATCTAAACAAACGAAAACATTCGCAGAGATCAAAAGGAAATAATGCTTAACTAAATCAAACGTTGTAAAAAATTACAATGATAACCGCGAAAAATTCACAATAATACAATGACAACACAGTGTATAAACAAAAGGGTGTAAAGAAATTAACAATAAAAAAGAGAAGGCAGACAAATACAAACAAAACGAATCAAAAACTAAAGTACGGAGAAAAAATTACGAAAACAACACTAACACATCTCGTCACAGCTAAGAAAAAAAAATAAATAGCAACTAAAGTCGCTTGCACTTTCCACTGTGAGAAATATGCACAATCCCTAAAGAACGCTTACAGTACCCTCGGTTGAGTGGGATATTTACTGTAAGACCCTCCAACCTGAACCCGCAGAAAAAAAATACAGACTAACTCAACAAGTAAACAAAGAACAAGTAATCAATAGAATGCATATAAATATGTGTAACGAGGAAGGCTTATTTGCACACAAAATAAAGGCTCAGTTTAACACGTAACACAGGCCACTTATCTTTTAAGCGTAATCCTCTACAACCGCAAGTTCATGCAGAACACTTGTAAATACTAGTAGACGTTCCACCGTTGAAGGTCACCGTAACTTGACAACAGGTGTAGTAGTCTCCAAAGTGAAGCTATCAAACCATACTTGACTTCAGTTGAGAATGTTTGTAGACTGTAATAGTAAACAACAGGTTGAACTGTTCTATGTTTACATTCCGAGCTTGCACGTAAAATTGTGACGTGAACTTTGACACATATGTCCTTCGACGACTGTCACAGTGTTAAACAACTTCGTCAGCAACTGTGGTCCACGTAGCACTCCTGTAGCAGCTGTGGTCCATGTAGCGATTCTGTACTGTCCATAAATGTATACGTCGGTCAGCAGACGTTGACTTATTTCCTACAGTCCTGTGTAGCTGACAACTAACTGTCAATCTTGTCTTCCGGATGTATAAATCCAGATGTGGGCAGGAAAATCCGTGTCTTTGACAAAAACCCCACGAATCTGGTCCACCAGATGAAACAAACTGTTTGACCGGAGATGTAAAAGTGTCTGTTGATAAAGACCGAATTCCTGTCCCTTGTAAAGTACAGATGTAAAGTTCAGATCCAGATGTAAAAGCTTGTTTGTAAAGTGGAAACCTGATGTACTGTACTTTGATGTGATTATGAATGTTAGTACGTTGAGCGTGTCGTGTTGTCCTGGACAGTACCAAGCTGTAGCGAGGATTTAGGTCACTAGCGTGAGGTGCCGCCAGGGTATAGCAAAGACACACATGATGTCAACATTCATATGCATTCAGACGTGTAGTATTTGTCTAAGAATGTGGTTGATCGTGTAAGTGTGTAGATAACAGTGCTGATAACACGAAGGCCGTATAGGCTCTTGGACGACTTCACATTAACTCACACAACCACAAGTAGAAGTCAGTGAAGTAGGGAATGCTGTTGACGTTTACAATATTTATTCATGACGTACGATAATACGATGATGATGGACGAAACAGTCAATAATATCAGATCGTGGACATGTTATCTTCTTCTTCGTCTTCGATCCTTAATCACCGACCGTCAAAGCAGTCAGTGGCCATCACGCCTAGTGGCGTCTTGTAGGGCAACAACAAAGTGATTCCACTTTGCACGGTCGGTGGCCATCCTTCGTACAGTGCCCCAAATCTGGTTCATTCTTTGCATCTCAGCCTCCACAGTCCTCCGCCAAGTTGTTTTTGGTCGGCCTCTCTTTCGCTTTCCTTCAGGGGTCCAAAACATAGCTGTTCTTGTGATGGCATCGGGGTCTCTTCTGAGGACATGACCAACCCAGCTCGAGCGTCTGCCAGCTATGATGGTGTGCATGTCCTCTTGCTTGCTACGAGTAAGCAGATCTTGGTTGGTGATGGTATTCGGCCAAAAGATGCGGTGAATTTTTCTTAGGCATGTTGTGTGAAAAGAGGACAATTTTGACATTTCCTTCTCTGTGACTCTCCAGCATTCCGCACCATAGAGAAGCACAGAAAGCACGCAACTCTGGTATAATCTTAATTTTGTGCTTGTGCTGTATTGGGAGGACTTCCAGATGTTATTTAGGCTAAAGAAGGCTGTTCTTGCCTTATTCATTCTGATGTTGATGTCTTTGCCTGCCCCACCGTCTGGTGTTACTATGCTTCCTAGGTATGTGAAGGTATCTGTCTGTACCAGTTGCTGATTCCTTACTGATATGGGCTCAGGGTTGCTCACATTGAGCGTCATGACCTCAGACTTCTTTAAATTGATGTTCAAGCCCACCTGCTGGCTAATTTTATTAAGTCTATCCGTTTTTTCCTGGATGTGTTGATGTGAATGTGCTAGCATTGCAATGTCATCTGCATATTCCAGGTCTTCCAATGTAGAAAATGTAGTCCATCTTATTCCTCTTGGACTGCCCTCTGTTGTCTGGCGCATCACCCAGTCTATGACTGTTAAAAATAGAGTGGTTGATAAGGGGCATCCCTGTCGTACTCCTGTCTTCACCTCGAAGGTTAGGTTGCTCTGCCCAACAGTACACGTAAAGTTGGCATAGAGGCTTTTTATGATTGACACTATGCCGCTTGGGATTCCATAAGCCCTCCGTATTTTCCATAAACTGTCCCTATGTATGCTGTCAAAAGCCTTTTCAAAATCAACAAAATTTATGTAAAGCTGTCTTTGCCATTCTGAGCACTGCTCTATAATGTTCCTGTTATGTGTAGTTACAAAAGTCACCTTCAGGCATCACAGATCCCAGACATGCAACAATGTCTTGACCAATATTTACTGTTAATGCAATAGCTCTAATCCCTGACTGAGCCCCGTCAGGTAAGCCCTAGCAAATATATTGCTTAGTACGGGCGATATAAGTTATTTAAACAAAGTCAATGCCATTGTCCTACAAATGCAAAAGACTTCAGGCTGGCCTCACATGCCAGATACTTCATTCTGGTGAAGAAAATTGGCCGTCAACACGGACCAATATAATGACGACGAAATCAGGCCGCAGGTTGCGGGCCTCGATAATCATGTCACTCTCAGTTTACACAAACTCCTGAGATTAAATATGTTTTCTGCCAAACAATATTCCGCCTGCATTTCGGATCCATAAACTTTATTCTTAGGCTTATGTGTGTAACAGGTCAACTTAGACCTAGTCTTTCAATTATAAAGCCATACTGGAGTACAGTATCTTAACTCCTTGTGAGCTCCGCTCACTATGTCGCCATCAGCGATAAATGTACCTGTAAGATCTAACGATACGAAAAGATCGAATAATGGTTTTCAGTTACCTTCTCATAGAATCCTTACACTCTAAGTTAACACAACACAGCCAATACTGGCATAAAGAAACACTCAGGGACGGAAGAATGACAAACAGTCATTCCCAGAATTTCCAATCCCTATCGAAAACTTGGCAGAGAGAAATCTACGAATCGGTACATCCGCTCTAAGCCTCAGGTACACTCTCTCTCAATCAGTCTCTCGGTTTTTGCGCCAAGACCCCGCGCATGCCCAAAGAGCATGGACCAGATCGAGGCAAACCCAGACCAGGCGTTTCCGCCCAAACGGGTGGCAAAGATACTACGTACACGGTCCTATAAATAGACTTAATACATGTCAACTAAAAGACATTGCCTGAGACAGGACAACATAAGACCGGGGAAGGTAATCACCAGTCAAACCTGTCACCGAAAGATAATAAACATTTATCTCTCTTTGAACACATTAAACCAAACATAAATTAGGTTGGTGTTTTTTTTTCACCGTCAAAAATGACAGCAACAATGACCTTGACGACTGCCCAGACGGTTAAAACATCTATTGATTCTCTTTGCATAATTGACGAGTATCACACAAATATATGATCGATTCCTGTATCCTGGCTGATATATAACCTTTTGTCCTAACGTCCACGTTTAATGTTGGACACACGCATACTTATTTATCTGGGGAAACGACTCAACCCGATGAATCACACCTTTCTGGATACATCTGACCACTGCGAGATCCTTCCACCATAAGACGCCGTAGCCAAGAATACGTCAACATTGTCAACTCACTTGCGTCATCGTTCTCACTCGCTGACGTCATTTGACAACATGCGTTCACTAAGAGCGCTCTGTGGTACACAAACTCCAACGAAAAAGAGTAATGGGAGTTTATGTACATGAAGAGCAGCTACCAACACTAAAAAGTAATTATTCAACCTTAATTTGCATGTCTGGCACAAACATTCAGCGGAAAGCCGATTAAATGTATGGTAAGTATGTATGTTTGTGCAAAGCAGAGATAGAAAGTAACTGTGCCACTGATATAAGAACACTAGTGTAAAAGCCCGTCATAAGATGGGAATTAAATTCAAAAGCAAAAATACCTAACTGCAATTTTAATTATTCAGATACTTTTGGAAAAACAATGTTATTTGTGAACATTCGATTGTCCGTCTGTGACAAAACGCTTGTATGTGTACTTTTAGCCCCTCTCTCACTCCTTCATCCGCCTTTTGTTTGACATTTTATATGCACCTTCATTCTTTTTTTTTGCTGTGACCACTACCAGACTTTTTACGTTTCGCCAAGTGAATTGTAATGATACCAGGTTAATTGTACAGGTCAGCAGATAATACTCTTATTAAGTAAGTGGTCTAGCCACCTTTGTTAGAGACGGCCACGGGTTATCCAAGGTGGTATTGACACTCCCCAGAACAATACGACCCGACAGGGTATGGGAAAGAAAGCCATATTGTTTGTCTAAGCTGCCGGCAATCCGTATCTGAGTGACTGAGAGAGGCACAGAAACACAGGTGATAATGAGATAATATCTTCCGCCGGCCTATCCTTGTGCAGTTTTTACAGATAATCTGTCTGGGAGACAATATTGGCAGAAAGCATCTAGACAAGAAATGATTACACAGATGTGTTTATGAGTTTTGCATAAAGAATGCAATCGGAAGAATTACGGTATTTTTGGAAAGAGGTCACGCGTTGGAATTTTAAAACGCAATATTTTAAAACACGCGGGGAAAGTATGATTTAACAGCCCAACCCACATAGTGCAAAAGAGATTGGATTGGTTTAAAGTGAGTGGAATACACAAAGGTTCTCATTGGCTAATTCATCGGAAGTACATCCTCGGATTTGAACTGGGAAATGGAAATATAATCTAGCCAAATCAGAGTCACAGATCAGACTGCATTGCCACACCAAGCTAGTAAATCACCAGAGCCAGAAAGAGAAGGAGCGGACAAAGGATTGGATAATTATAAGTGACAGATCGAAGTATTTTGGCAACTTTAAAACTAAAATAGTAAACCCGCATTTTTAAATAAAGGGATGGAAACTTAAATACCAAGATCGAAGTATTTGGGTAACTTTAAAACTAAAAAAAGTAAACCTGCATTTATAAATACAAATACTGGAAACTTAAAGGACCAGGATCGAAGTATTTGGGCAACTTTAAAACTTAAAAAGAAAACCGGCATTTATAAATACCAAGACTGGAGACCTAAGGAATCAGCTCACCCGTCATAAGAGGAATACTCAAATTTCCAGACCAAGTGATCCGAAAGCATCTAACCTAAAGTTGCTAGTGTCCATTCTAACAGTGCCAGGAGATTGTGTTCCCAAAAGTTACTTTGGGTTAGTGGAACGAAGCTATTAGATGGTTCGTGGAACGAAGCTATCAGACAGTTCGTAGAACGAAGCTGTCAGACTGTGAAGTGTCATCATCACTTAACTCCTTTCTCCGTAATTCCAAGGGTAGAATTCCTAAAGCCACCTCTATAGCTCCCATTGATGTTGATCTGATTGCACCTGCTATTGTACATAAAGCCTGATGTTGAATTCTGTCTAATTTAATCTTGTTACTGTGTGCAGCAGAGTCATATATTATACTTCCATAATCTATTTTTCCTCTAATAAAAGATTTATAAAAAGTGAGCACTGTCTTAGTGCTTGCACCCATCCATTACCTTTCAAATATCTTTCATGCACGTCAACCCTCTGCAAGATTCCACTAGTTTATCTATGTGTTTATTCCAGTTCAGTGTTGATAAAATATCATCCCTAGATATCGAGTGGTTTGCACTGTATTAATGTTTTGCCCTTGGATATTTATGTCTATAATTTTATTTTTTACAACCCTACCTTTACTGAAGATCATTCCCAATGTTTTATTTATATTCAGCTGAAAACCCCATTTTGTCATCCATTTACATACTTTATTTATTTGCTTCTGTAGATCCTTACATAATTTTGGCAGATGTCTCCCAGTCCTCCATATAGCAACATCATCTGCAAACTGTGACAACTTATTTGTTATATCATTAAATTCCTCACCTAAATCATTTATCATTATTGTAAAAATTGAAGGAGACATTACTGATCCTTGGAGTATTCCATTTTGTTGTTCATTGAGTTCTGATCTATCATTGTTTACCTGAACAGTGAAATATCTGTCTTGCAGAAAATTATCTAAATAATTATATATTTTACCGGTTACTCCTGTCTTCTTTATTTTAAAGAGAGCACCATCTCTCCAGCATTCATCATAAGCCCTAGCTATATCTAAAAATACTACAACAGTTTTTTCTTTCTTTTAAAATCCTGATTTTACTTCATGTTCCAATTTAATTATCTGATCCATAGTGCATCTGGTCTTTCTAAATCCTGACTGAGTTTGACTATATAAATCATTTTTATATATAAATCATTAGTTAAGACTATATTACATGAACAGAGTTTGTAGATAAGTCTCACCCTGCATATACAGCTTTTACCAGATGCCAACTAACAACTCAGGCCAATCCAATGAATGCCATAAGATACCCTACAGGATGGAAGTGTATGGAGGAAATTGTCCATCTGGGTACATTAATTACATCAATTAATAACAGTTGTGAATACAAGCCAGTGATTCCACCCTGGGAGATCAAGAAACCAGACACGGACTACCAAATAGCAGAAATACTTGAGAAAACAAATAATTTAGAAAATATTAAAAACACAGCCAATAAATATATACAACAAATATCAAAAGACAGCTTACTGTGTACACAGATGGATCCAATGGAGAGGATGGCAAATTGGGGATATGAATATATATTCCAGTATGGAAAATGGCAAAAGAATATAGCATCACGGAAAATACATCCATTTTCACTGCAGAGATGGTGGCAATACTAAAAGCACTAGAAATATTCTCTAATAACCCTCCCAAAAAACTAAGTGTTAACTGACTCTCTTTCAACAATTAAAGTACTTAGAAATTTATGAGAATGTAGTAGACCTGATATAGCAGAGGAGATATTTATGGCTACTACATACTTATATTTCAGAGGATGTTCAGTCTTAATTGCTTGGATACCTTCTCATGTTGGCATAGAGGGAAATGAAACAGCAGATAAAGAAGCCAAGAAATGTAGATCTGATAAAAATCTAATAAATGTAGGGACGAGTAAATCAGAGATTAAGAGCTTAATTAAAGTTTTAATAACAGATTAATGGAAAGCAGAGTGGGATAAAAATCTGAAAGGAAGACATGCTTGTAGTTTGTTCAAGGCTCAAACAGGAAAATGTCAGATATCTGGGGAATTGAAAATTCCCAGTAATAAGAAACTTCTCAGAATACAGCTGGGAACGGGCTATTTCAGAACAGAAGAACCTTACTGTGCTGTATGTCTTCAAGACAATAATATAGAACATTTCTTGTTAAAATGTAAAAGGTATGAACAAATGAGAATTCCAATATTTGATTATTTGCAGGCATCAAATTTACCTATAAATATAGAAGAGGTGTTAAGAGTAGACAGACCTAGGGAAATGCATAATATAGTCAAACAATATTTAACACGAACAAATGTTAATATATAGTGGCTGGGAATGTGAAGGTCTGATGCGGTTTTTACAATGCTTATGACTTTTAACAGATGAAAGTCAATTAAATATCCGTTAAAGTCAGTTATATAACTGGAACCACCAGGCCTTTACACCACTCCACTTTAAGATTATTCTTGTTCAGAGTTTCTTCTTGATTTTGTTCGTTTTATTTATTTTTTATTTATTTAACGTATAAGCATAATTGTGATTGTCCCTATTTACAATGATTTGACAAATGTTATGCCACTTTCTCATATCAGCAGTTTGTCATATTATTTGGAATTGAAAACAATATATATCCTAATTATAACTCATCAGAGGTTGAACGGGACATTATTCTTCATTAACTTTTTAAAAATGTCATCATCACAGAAGAATTGACGAAACCACGGCTTCAGTAGTCATCGATGCTAAGTGATTACTAAAAGGCAACAGCAAAGAACATGAACATTCCACTTTCCAGTCTGAATGAAGATAAAACTTTCTTCTAAAATTCACAATCATTTCATCGCTACTTTAACCTGTTAAAACTAATTGATTATTAAAAGTGTTACAGGCTATTTTAAAACTAAACACTCATATTTGATTTGGTTATTATATGTATGAAAGCAAACGTATGAGCAAGACTCTTTAATGTATATACATCTAGACATATATTTACATTTATAGAGCAAATACTTATGAAAAGTAATTTCGCTGGATTTACACGGGGGGGGGGGGGGTGGGGGGCGGCTTGAACAGGCTAAAAGGTAAAGAAGTAAAACCATTGCTTATTTCTTCACAAAAGGCGACGGATCAGATATAAGTTAACAATCGCTCTGCCCTATGCAGCATTGCTCTTGACTTCTGAAAATATCTTGTGAATATCCCCTTGAGATAGAAGGGTAATTACCCTTCTATTTAAAACTCTGCCAAGAGTAATCTTGTACGAAAGTAGACACCTTTGACGACCCATTTTAGATACTTTTGAGTTTTGGTCATTGTTGAAGTACATCTTTTTCCTTCTTGCTTCAACGTGTTTACTGTGGGTCAATGATCAGGTTATCTTAACTCGGTTAGCGTAAATGGTTGACAACCGTTCGGGTTCCTTCTGAACTTTCATTAATACAATGTGAGTAGTATTTATCTCACATAACAAAAGAGTGCATCGTGCATGAATTACAAATCAATAATAATATGTGGCAACGAGCCAAGTTGAACTTGATTGATTCTGGTAAGTCATCGGGTTTGTGAGTCCAAAAAAAACATGGATACAAGTTTATTAACGAAATATACGACATCACAAGGAATTAGTTCATGAATAGTACATTGCATTGCAGATTTCAACTAAACATATTACCGTCCGTCTTCCAGTTACTTAAGTGTCGTCAGAACATCTTGGGCTATATACTCGCGTTGCCACAGCGCAGTCAACCGGTAGTGAGTCCCAATAAGTTTGCAAACACGGATCATAGATGATCAATAAAAATCCTTCTATCCATGGTTATCCAACAACCATGTAACATTCCATAAAAATTCATTCTAATAGTAAGGACTGACCCTCTGTCCTCATTTCAATATATAACTTCGGCATAATATGAAAGCCTAACACTGGAAGGAATAAAACACGTCTTCATGGCTTGACGGTCAGAATAAAAAGGGTCAAGTACATTAGTCACCAAGCGTGACCATATCAACGCTACCGCGTCACAATCGAACCATGCGATTAGCGTTCACTAAAAAACCATGAAGCATAAAAGTATTCTATATTTAAAATCTCGCAACCTCAAAATGCGTACTCCAAACGCGCTGCCAACTGTAGCAGACGACATCGTTGAAACATGTCGCAACAATTCCCTGCCCGACGGGAAAAAAAAATCTATTGTATAGATTTTTTTTTTGAAAAATCCTAAGTAATTATATCAAAAATTTAAGAAAAATCAACATATGGCCTACGATGTTCTGTGTAGAACTGTGTCGTAAGTCATGTCGATATAATATCAGTCATGTAATACATGGATATTGTATTAAAGTAACTAAAGAAAATGTCGACTGTCAGTAATAATTATCTAAGTAAATGAAAGTATGTATTAACTAAAATAATGTGTTGTATTATCGGATCTACCAATTAACTATAGAATTAACTAACCTGAAATATCATATAATAGTAAAGAAAATAAAGAAAAGTAAAGACAAGTAAAGTAAAGAACAGAATAAAGCATAAGTTAACTAGTGAGATGTGAATGACTTAATAAAACATATGTATAGACTGACTAATATGTATTTAACTAACTATCAAATAACAAAATAATACATATAATATTACGTACACATATTTGCTAAATCCATATAATAATGATTACATTTATAAATTCATTTACTTAACTTATTCAAATATGCGAGGTTATTTTGTTTTTTTCTATTTCCTTTCTTTTATGTATTTAATCTTTTCCTCACATTATATTTTTATTTTATTTATTTAAACAATAAGTAATGAAACTAATAATGTTAGTTCTGAAGATCCAAACGTCGGTATTCCCATTTGTGGATCTACAAGTTTGTTCCGTGTGACGAGTTTCATTCCATAAAACTAGATATACATTGTTCATCATGAAGAATGAGTGAAGAATGTTCATCTGTCTTTCGTGTAAGGTTGGATCAAGAATTTCACATAATTCATTCAGTCCATCTGATTCCGACTTGAACACGAAACAAAATTCAAAGACCACACGAAAATTCCCTTTCGAGTGTATCATACCAAGAGGAAGCCGAGTGGACACAAACCAAAGTCCAAACGTTGAAAAGTAATAACAAGTTTTCGTGGAATATCGTAGTTAGTTTTTGTGCAGAAGTCAACGTGCGTTAGTTCATTACAAGTTTCTTCGATGTGTTATTTGTATGTCTCGAGTTCATGAAAACATCAGCCGTGTAACGTTTATAAGTGTGTACGTATAGTCTTTTTTCCAATCTTGAAATCTTGAATTATAATTTTCGTTCAATTGACTTCGACAGGATTTCTGGAGAGTGCGTCGGCCATGACATTTTCCGTTCCTGATATTGATTCAATAACAAAGTCAAAGGGTTGCAAAAGAATGGCAAATCTGGCCAACTTCGGGCTTTTATGATTTGAGCGACTTAGTGAAGCAACCGCCTTCTGGTCAGTCTGGATCACGAAGGGTGCCCCTAATAAGAATTTTTCCAACTTCTGTATCGCCTAAACCTCTGCCAACACCTCCTTGTACAGCAGAATATTTGGTTTCTGCCACTGTGAGTTTTCTCGAAATATAGAGGGTTGGGTGTAGTATTCCCTCATGAGTAGACTCGCTCCTAGTCCGTAATTGCTGGCATCTGTATGGAGTATAAACTTTTTAGAAGCATCTGGCAACCGTAAAATAGGTGGCCTTGAGAAAATTGTCAAGATACTACGAAAAGTTTTGTCACAGTCGTCAGTCCATGTCACTTTCAGAGGCATAACCTTTTTTAACAGTGAGGACAGGACAGCCGTAATGGACGATAAATTAGGTACAAATCTACTATAATATTGAACGAGACCTAACAGACTCCTAACTTGCTTCTTCGTTTGAGGAACCGATAAATTGAAAATTTTAGATACATTATTGGGAAGTGTTTGAATACGCCCAGCACCAATAATGTGTCCAAGAAACGTTATCTCTTGGAACGCTACTTGTATTTTTGTAGGTTTAGCTGTTAACTTGTTTTCTCTTAAAATTTCCAAAACAGAACGAACTAAATAGACATATGTCGTCAATGTATGTGATAACGTCTTGTCTTCGTGATAAAATTTTTCACATCATGCGAATAAAGGTAGCCGGAGCGTTCATGAGCCCAAAAGGTATCACATTCCACCGGTAAAGACCTTGTGGAGTTGAAAACGCAGTGTAATATTTGGCTTTTTCGGTCAATGGAATCTGCCAATAACCTTTTGTTAAGTCTATTTTTGTAAAAATTGTTGCAGTAGATAGACGAGGAAGTAAGTCATCAAGAATAGGATGTGGTTCGCTGTCAGCTACAGTCTGAGCATTTAACTTCCTATAGTCAACACATAACCGAATGTTGTTGTCCTTCTTCCTAACAATGACTAAAGGTGAGGAAAGTGGATACTACTCTCTATAATACCTAAAGACAACATCTGTTCAAGTTCCTGAGTTGTCTTACTTAGGAAATGTAATGGAACAGAATAAGGATGTACACAAATCGGTGTATCATCATTAAGAATAATATCTTGACTAATTACTGATGTGTGACCAGGTACGTCGGTTAACACATCAGAAAACGATTGTAATAGATCAGCAATCTGTCGATGCTGTTGCGGTGTAACCGAAGAAGAGATGGTTACATCACGCCAAGATTCTGTAGCTTGTAATATAGGTACAGGTAACGACATGTGTATCTCAGGAAAAGAAGATTCTTCTTCCTGTATTACAGATAGATTAGAATAGTGACAAGTCTCCACTGATTTGTCATCCAATTCGTGGAAAATAGATTGTAAGTGTTCAGGACGAGTGTGAAATTGTTTAAGCATGTTTATGTGGTATATTTTCCTATGTCCCTTAATGTCTAAGATGTAGTCAACATCGGAAATTTTGTCAACAACTTTGTAAGGGCCGTTCCATGCAATGAGTAATCTATTGTCATTACGTGGAAGTAGTACATAGGCCTCATCTCCTGGGAATAATTGACGTAATCGTCTATTCTTATTTTGCAATGTTCAAGCTTTAGCTTTAGCAGCCTCAGAAGAAGCTGTTGCCAACTGGCAAGACTCGATAATTTTCTTACGAAGATTGATGACATATTCGTATGATGACTGGGTATCCTGAGTCATCTTATCGTCGAGTAGTAAATCTTTTATTAGTCCCATTGGACCTCTCGGTGGTGCGCCAAAGACTAACTCAAACAGGGAGAAGCCCGTCTGTTCATGCGGTACCTCTCGATACGCAAAGAGGACGGCCGGGAGTACTCTGTCCCAGTCCTGAAGGTGTTTGACCGTCACCTTATGCAATAATTGTTTAAGGGTGCGGTTGAGACGTTCTACAGCACCATTACTCATCGGATGATATATGCTACTAAGATTTCTATCGATGTACCAAGTCTTCATTACCTCCGTCATGGTGTCAGATATAAATTGAGACCCATGATCTGACAATAGATTCCTAGGGAAACCTACTCTAGAAAAAATAAGTTGTAATGAATCAGCTACATTTGCTGTAGAGGTAGTCTTCAATGGGATAGCTTCTGGCCATCGTGTGCATAAATCAATGCAAGTGAGGACAAATCTATGCCTTCTGGCCGAATGTAAGAGCGGGCCAATGATATCTATGGCCATTTTATCAAAAGGACGTACTGAAATATCACAGGCCTGAATTGGAGCAGTATGAAAAGCTCCTCGTGACTTAACTTCTTGACAAATAGTACAAGAGCGTACATATTGTGATACAATCACGTGAAACTCCTGGCCAAAAAAATGAAGATAACACTCGAGATCGTGTGCGAGTGTATCCCATGTGACCTGCACATTGGGAGTCATGTACATGTCGTAGAATATTGCGCCTAAATGAGGAAGGTACCATCACTTGTTGTTTAACCTGTGACTTATCCATGAAACATCTGATTAAAATATCGTTTCTAATGGTAAACCAGTGTTTGTTTTTGTTGCTTGAGATAACATGATCAAAATTATTAACTAGAGAAAAGAATTTTTTTAAAGAATCATCTTCTCTCTATTTGGTTGCAAAAGACGCTCTATCAATAGGTGAATGTACATCTGTATCATCTAGGATATCTGGTTCCACATTCTGAGTGTCCATTTTCTCTAAGATTTGAGCCTGGGCCCTAGTCGTCACTGCATTTCCTGTATGTCTTTCAGAATGAATAATTTCTTCAGGTGTACAATCTTTACTGCCGTGAATACGACCAACCATCAAATCCGCTATTGGATTTTTCAACATACAGACTTTAACATTACCTGTAAAGAAAGGTGTATTAACATAAATTATTGCTGTGGGGTAGTACTCAATAGTACCCCCAACCGTCATACATTTGACATATTCATTTGTAGCACAACTTGGGTGAATCGTGACTGCCTAACTCCAATGGTAGTTGATCCCGAATCTCTCAAAACTGAGACCACTGAACCATTTACTATCCCTCTTTTAAATATCAGAGAGCCTGTTCCATCATTAGCAGCAAGACCAACTTCTAGTGAAATGTGTCCACAATTCAGTACTGTTTCTTTTGCCTTCTGGAAAATAAGATTACAACCTTGGCAACTATTTGCCACGATATAATTAATAGCAAAACATGTAGAAGATGAATGTATCTGATTATTATCCTGTGGAACACTTGGGGTCGTATCAGTAGTGAGTGCCGCTCCTGCAATGTGATCATAATGTGATGGTCTACGTGACTGAGACCGATGACGGAAATAGCTATTGGAATTATTTCGTTGTCCCCCGTGGTGGCTGTTGTGTCTAGGTCTAGAGTTATGATTATTGTTATTCCATCTGTTACCATTGTTATTAGCATAAGAAGTATATGATCTATTCTCATTTGATTTATGTTGACTATTGTTATACCTGAATTGAGGTGACTGATTCCTATATTGTTGCCTATCTCTGTTAAAATTACTATTATAGTTATTGTTATTTCGCCCCTTATTATAATAATTATTATAATTTCCCCTGAAATAATTTCTATCAAGGCTTTATGATCTTGATTTGTCATAACTATGGTATGACATATTGGACGCCACTGGTAAAGGTTCTCTTATTTGTAAGTTAGAAATGCTGACATTAGGATGTGCAGTACAATAATTTATTGCCATTTCTTCTAAGGTAGCAATGGTAGATGGTTTTCGTTCCTGTAAGAAAGACAAGAACGGTGGACTAGCAGAGGATAGTACCTTATACCTGAATAACAAATCAACTAATTTATCATAAGATTTGTTCACACCTGCAAGTTCCACCCATCTATTAAAAGTGTTGCGTATATTCGCAATAAAACCTGTGAAATCTTTATTGGAATCTGCATAGAATATTTTTAAATCTGACTCTGCATCCCTCTTCATCTAAATGGAAACGCCGTAATAATAAGGCTTTAATGGCGTCATAATCACTAGCTATTGTTGGGTCAACATTCTGAGCTGCACTTGCATGCTCACCATCTAAAAATTCCCTGAGTTTTAATGACCATGCGGATTTCTCCAGTTTATTTACCTTACACACCTCCTCAAAGCGTGACAGCCATGCTGATAAATCGTCAATGTTCAATTTGAATGTTGGTAATTTGAAATAATAGTTGCTTTTAGTTTGGTTGAATGACGAAGCATTCTGTGTATCAGTATTATTATTTACACTTGAAGCCACTTAAGCTTTTAAGTTTAATTCAGCCATTTGCAACTGTATTAACCTTTCCTCTGATTCTCTTTCCTGTTTTCTTCTGTTTTCTTTTTCAATTTCTTCCCTTTCCTCTCTTGCCTTTCTTCTTTCTTCTTCCTTCTTAAGTTCTTCTTTCTCTTGTTTAGCAATTTCTCTTCTCTCTTCTTCTTCCCGTTTAGCAATTGCTCTCTGTTCCTCCATTTCTGCTTTATATTTCGCAAGTTCGGTCATTGCGAATTCCTGAAGTGCCTCCCCTTTTTTAAATTAAATTCCTTTCCAATTTTAACGAAATGGTCCAAGGTAAGCATCTTGAAGTTAATAATGTAAGTATTTACTTAACAATATATATTAATCCACAATATAATATATTCAATTATTTATATGTGCCCAGTGGACCACGTAGTACTATGTCCAGAAAAAAATGTACTAATTAATCTCTAATATGCTTATAATACTCAAGGCAAACTATAACTTTATAGTTATTTATTAATATATTATGACATCATGCCTTAGTCATAATGGACAATTAATAGTGACCTGGACTACTAGTGCAAATTGATGACATCATCTAAGTCATCAAGTAATTTAGTCAAAACTAATCAAATTATTTTATCATCTTATTTCCTAATCAATTTATACTATTATTATTATATTATCAATTTATAACATTAATAGATACAAGACCAAAATAAAATTAAAATATTACAATACGAATTGACAATACAATTGACAATTTCCAGACATCTAATGATTATATAAAACGAGCAGAAAAATCGGAAGTAGGGTCAAGGTTAAACCAAGTTGAGATTAAACATGTACACTAAAAATGGTGACGTCACAATGGACTCATATAACTGACAAATATGTTATATACATATATGAACTAAACGATAGTTAGATCAGGATAAACGAGATAGCTTACGAACATATGACGAAAAATGAATAAAATGCAACTTAGTACAGAAAAATACAACAGGTATTTACATTACTTTACAGCTGACACTTAAGGTCAAAAAATTTCAGATGCAAACGGCAATTCTCAATGGGTTCTTTGCAAGTGGAATTACTCAACTAACCTAATGGAACGGTTTCACATCGACCGACCTCTGTAAGAGATAATGGTTGATTTGAAACTCCCTGCCAACCACCCACGATCTATAAATTACAACATAAACAAATATAAATAAAACATTTAACAGTTAAAAATGACCAAAAAAACATGCCTTTGAAATCGACAACATGGACTTATTTTGCGTAAGTCACAAACAAGTACTTAACTTTTGAATCGCGACAAGTTCCTACAGTGACAACATGCGCCAACGAACTATGGAGATTGCATGCAGTAATGATGACTGTTTGATATAACCTCTTCCGTTGGTTGAGGCATTTTTAATTTCTTTTCTTTTCTTCAATGTCGCTGACTTGTTGGATGACTTTGATAAACGTTCGTACTGTTGCCAAGGCATGACGTCAGGTGCGCATGCGTAAGAGGTGTCAATGTCGATCGAAAGGACCTTTTGTAAACCCAATATTTTTCTTTTGATCGTAGATAAGTTCTTTAACGTGAAATAGAATTTCACAGCCACATCTGGCCGCCAGTTGTTGAAGGACTTCTTTTTCCTTCGTGCTTCAACGTTTTTACTGTGGATCAATGATCAGGTTATCTTAACTCGGTTAGCGTAAATGGTTGACAACCGTTCGGGTTCCTTCTGAACTTTCATTAATACAATGTGAGTAGTATTTATCTCACATAACAAAAGAGTGCATCGTGCATGAATTACAAATCAATAATAATATGTGGCAACGAGCCAAGTTGAACTTGATTGATTCTGGTAAGTCATCGGGTTTGTGAGTCCAAAAAAACATGGATACAAGTTTATTAACGAAATATACGACGACATCACAAGGAATTAGTTCATGAATAGTACATTGCATTGCAGATTTCAACTAAACATATTACCGTCCGTCTTCCAGTTACTTAAGTGTCATCAGAACATCTTGGGCTATATACTCGCGTTGCCGCAGCGCAGTCAACCGGTAGTGAGTCCCAATTAGTTTGCAAATACGGATCATAGATGATCAATAAAAATCCTTCTATCCATGGTTATCCAACAACCATGTAACATTCCATAAAAATTCATTCTAATAGTAAGGACTGACCCTCTGTCCTCATTTCAATATATAACTTCGGCATAATATGAAAGCCTAACACTGGAAGGAATAAAACACGTCTTCATGGCTTGACGGTCAGAATAAAAAGGGTCAAGTACATTAGTCACCAAGCGTGACCATATCAACGCCACCGCGTCACAATCGAACCATGCGATTAGCGTTCACTAAAAAACCATGAAGCATAAAAGTATTCTATATTTAAAATCTCGCAACCTCAAAATGCGTACTCCAAACGCGCTGCCAACTGTATCAGACGACATCGTTGAAACATGTCGTAACAGTCATGTTGTACCAGTAATGTAGAGCTAAGGGAAGGCAATCCGTGACATCATCAAAAGAGCACCTTGATTTTCTGTTGTTTTAATTTGTACTGTTTCATTGTTGGGATTTCTCGATCGATACAGTGCGACGTACAGCTGTCCATGAGAGAAGCCTGTCTCGTTCGTGTCAGTCTGAACATGCATGCATGCCGTTCACAGTTAGATTTTATTGGCGCATGCACACCAAACTCTTGCGCACTTTTCTTTGTCGAGTGTTACTATTTTCGGGAGAGTATTAAAAAACCAAAATATTAGTTTTACATCCGAGGTTAAAAACAAGTCTGAACACGCACGCCGTTCACATGGCGTATGCACACCGTGCTTTGCGCACATTTCTTTTGCGAGTGTTACTGTTTTAGGGAGCGTTATGCACTGACAGAAAAAAGCTGGGATTTGATATCTAAAGCCAGGTCCAACTTGAATTTTTCCCAACGCAAGAATGCGTTTGTTGGTAAACAATAAACACAAATTAAAGCAAATGATTTTCGCATCTGATATGGCATTGGAAAAAAATCACAGCTTCGTCCAAACACTTAACCCATTCTTCATCAGAGGACAATAAATGTCGATGAAACGCTGCTTCCTTGAAGGTTACATAAGTAACTCCATCAACTGTGCGCAGATCATAAAATGAGGAAGCACCCACAACATGCAAAAGAAGCAAACGCAATAAAATCTTTCTTGATCATTCGCGGCAACAGTGTACATTCTTGCTATCACTTTATTAGCACCACGTTGTCTTCGATTCCAATGTCCACTTTTGAAGTCGAAGTGAATTGGAATTTCAGTGTAGATGAATTTTCGAGAATCTGGATTTGCATGAATTTAATGCAAACCAAGCTGTAAGTTTACCAACGGGCTGATCACCCGTTTGCCAGTTACTTCGATTACGGAAACAACAGCAAATGGATTGATTTGCCGTTGCCCTAAAGACGCCAATAGGCGTGATGGGAAACAATGGCAAAGAAAACCTATGTGCTGTTGCCCTAAGACGCCACTAGGCGTAATGGCCACTGACTGCTTTGACGGTCGGTGGCTAAGGACGGAAGAAGAAGAAGAAGAAGAAGCTGTAAGTTTGGTGATGCTTGATCTTACTGCTGCTAAAGCTTCTTCCTCACGTCCCTCTTCAAATTTTATTCTCTGTTGTTGTGGAAGATTAACAGGCAATCTTATGACCGCATGAGATTCGTCGTGCATCGGAAATTCTAGTAAGCGCCACATTGCTTCACATGCACTTACATATCGAGCATCAATGTAGTTGGTAATCTCATCGTTGTTTCCCCTCCTTTATCTCGACATTTGCACAGTCATATTCTTTGTAAATATACTTATAAATATATTTAACCGCCTTCACTCACAAACAAATCTCAACATTTATATGGCAGTTGTATTTTAAGAGCACGTATTTGTTGTAAGGAAGCACAGAGCTATTATCCAACTCAACTCCTCTCACAACCGCTGTAACTCCTGGACGTTGACGGTATAAGAGATATCCATTTACATTGACTTGTGTTTCGATTTGAAAGTCTTTAGGAAACGTTTTCTTGCACGCATCGTTCTCCATGCATGGTGCTCCAGTGTTTGCAGTACCGCAAGGACCGTGCATCATGCAGCGAGTGACGATCTTAAAATGTCTTGGCTCGGCTTGAATGTCTGGAAGCTCAGCAGACACAAGGCGATCGATTGCAGAAGCTGTCCTGAATTTATCATCATTTTGTAGAACAATCAAGATGTGAGCGTGTGGCAAGCCACGTTTTTGGAACTCGATGGTGTAGACATGAGCCATGCTTTTGCCAAGAACATCATGCTTCGTCAAATCTTCTATAATTGCTTTCAGCTTTAATTTAAATACTCGTGCTACCAAGTCCGGACGGTCTGATGCAATTTCACCTGTCTGAAGATTCTCCTCAACTTCTGGCGACTTAGGATTTGCTGGTACGGTCACAAACAGATCAATAGAACCAAATTTTGCAAAAATCGACATGGCATCGTTGCAGCGCTTTCTCATATTTCTCGGGGAACCTTCAAACGATGAGGGCAAAACGACTGGAACACCAGAATGGACGCCACGATTTGCAGCGTCGTTCGCGACATAATCAGCAAGACCTTGATAGAGCTCTGCTCCCAAAGTGTCCTGGCGATAGCGCACGTAGTTGAGATTGTTTGCTTTAACCTGTAGATATGAATCTACAATCCATTGTTGAGTCAACTTCCCGGCGCTGTTGACTGCATTGAAACTGTCTCTAATTGTTGTTTGTGCGACTTCATACTGTCGCATGGCGATATTTTTTCTTATGTGCTGCTCGTTCTCTGCGTAGCCTTCAGTTTGCATTTTCGGCTGCCATCCGGGCTCTCCGTAATTATACAAAATAGCATACGTCATTGGATCCAAATTAGGGCTGAGAATGCTGATGTGAAGGAATCGCTGATCTGGATTTCGAGGCTTGATTGGATAAGTGCAAATGGCCCTTCCAAATGGTGAGTTGCCATCAGCATTGATAAACACCATTGCAATTTCATTCGATGTAGTCGTGTTGTAACACCTTTAATATGACGGACGATCTCTAAGCAGGATCATACTGATAACAGGTAGCTACCTTCCTTCTCGATCAGCCTTCTGGATCTCCTCACATTCGATATCCTTCAGCATGCGAAAGCTGTCGGCGATTCTATTGTTTGCACGAAGAAATCTATCAATCTCACGAATGACATCAGGCAAGCAATTGCTATTTTCCGGCAAGGTCATCCGTTCTGCTACAGCAGTGCTGTTCATGACGTACAATTGAGCAAACTTGCGTGGTTTACCTTGTTGTGGATAAAGATCAGAAGTGCGGTAATATATTTGTCCGTGAACACAAAAAAACGTAAGGACCGCGTCCTGGGAGAGAGATGCTAATTTTCCTCCCATTGAAGCGAATGACACAGAACTGTTATATGAGCGAATTTTTTCACGGAAATTGCTGTAGTGAGGATGGATTGGACTAGTCATGCGTTGCTGTAGAAATTCCAGATATTCTAAAGAGTGTCCATTGGCATCTTTTGGCTTCTCCAATTTTACTTTCCCTTTGTGACAACAGCTGTTGAACTTCCATCCGATTGGGGTTCCTGGTCAAAATTATGAAAACCGCAAAATTGGTAAATTGCATTCGTCGAGCCACAGCTATGAACACAAATATGATTTTCGTTTGCCTTTCGAAACTCGTCACGAATACTTTCACTAATGGCTTGTTGCGATTGTCGGTATGCTGCTAAACTTGCTGCTTGTCTGGCTTGAGTCTGCTCAAGAGTCTCTACAGTTTGGCGTTGATGGTGTGCCGCCAGATTCGCAGCGCATCTGGCTTGGGTTTGTTCAGTAAATTAATATGAGACACACATAAAGGTATGTTATCAAGCACTCGTAGGAAATAAAGAAGTAGAACTCTAGACAACAGAAAAACCACAGACATGACTGGCTTTCCCAGGATTTGAAACATGGACCTTCCGTGCGACAACCCTGCCAAGCTATGCAAGCAAATCACACTATCCTCCCTGCCATCTACGCATCACCAAACAAGTGATGTTTCGATGACAGGCCATTAGTGCGAACCTCAATACATAACACCGGAAGTTTACCATGGGCAGTTCAACCTATTAATGACGCAATTACTTCTGTTGTTCCCCTATATTACAGTATAGACCAGTCCAACAAGAGAAAGAACTTAATAATGTGTCCAGTAAATGATAGTAGACTTAGAACAGTAAGAACAGGACAGAGGGTAGGTTTGGTATTGTATAAACATTTATAACACACAAGGAAGGGAAACACGAGGCCTGCAAACAGTAAATTAATGTGAGACAAACATAAAGGTATGTTATCAGGCACTCATGTCTGTTGTTTTTCTGTTATCTAGTGTTCTACTTCTTTATTTCCTAGGAGTGCCTGGTAACATACCTTTATGTTTGTCTCATATTAATTTACTGTTTGCAGGCCTCAGGTTTCCCTTCCTTATTGGGTTCGTTCATCAGTCTCTCAAGCTCGAGTGTTACTATTAAAAAAACAAAAATATTTGTTTTACATCCGAGGTTAAAAAACCGTCCGAACATGCACGCCCGTTCAAACTGCGCTTGCACACCGTGCTTTGCGCACTTTTATTTGTCGAGTGTTACTATTTTCGAGCGTTATTTACAGACAGAAAAAGCCGGGATATTATATAAAGGATAGGATAGGATGACTGCTGAACAGACGCTGCTGGAGTGCCTAATAAATAATGAACGGTGGAAGCACGCATATAGCCGTCAGCAGTATCAGCCCACGACACGCTTTATCAAGATATATATATATATATATATATATATATATATATATATATATATATATATATATATATATATATATGTTATTTTACGAAGCCCCACGTAGTTCCCAGGACATTCTGGTGAGACAAAGAAAGAATACGACGAGGCAAGTCAGTGGAGGTGACTAATATTAATGAGGTTGTGCATAAACCTGGCAATCTCATCATGTACAACCAATTGCTACGGAAATTATAACTACAGCAGCATGTGAATTCGTGGTCCAGGCTTTCTGCACAGAGACTTCAGTTTTCCTATAATGACGATACAATATTTAAGAACCTACACACTCAATAAAGAAATTAATGGTGTATTGCACTTTTATGCGCATCCAGGTTGTAAGTTTTAACAGCTTGGGATCGATTGTTGTGTACACTAGGGCTCACAATATCCGAAACTGCATACTTCGTTAAGCTTTTACCTTTGCCTGATCTTTCTTTTTTTTTTAGCATGTGAGCTGTATTTTCTCAATCTGTCTTGGTATTTGCTTGCTATTATCGTTGTATGTCCATTTAGAATTGTTTCTCTTGAGATAAAATATTTGTTTAAAATACGCCAGGAAATAGATCAGTAAAATAAAAAAGAATACATTAATAAACAACTCTCCTTACTACGGACTTGTCTCATCCACACTCGGCCAACACAAATAAAGAAAACAAAAACTCTGGATAAGGTTCCACTAAAATGTTATGGTAAGACCTTCATAAGCAGCTGATGCACGAAACAAAACATCCAAGAGTACTAAATGTAATAGGAAACATGCAAGCCCACAAAACATCGTGCAAGCAAAACAGTCAGCCAAACGGCTATTTAGACTACTTCTACTACGATGCTTATACCCACTAGTACAGCAAAGGACTCCGATGTTTACCCAGAAGTACTCCTACAATTACCGAACATTTATACAACATTACTCTGATAATTCAGCAATTAGAGTTGCTATATATATCTAGCACAGACTACTGGGAAACCTCGTGTCTGAGAGTTGTCTGAATATAAAACACATTATCTGCTACTTTAGGTTACACAACATGTATTTTCCTCTTCCCCTTGTTCCACGTAGAAATTGTGTTTCTATGTGAATAAAATCATTATCTCTCTGTAGCTTGAGTATATGATATAATGTAAGTGAAAATGTAACCATTTGCATTGTGTTTTATATGCGTGTAACACTGCAATTTGTTTAGATTGCGACGATGTGTACGAGCATCAGCAGATATACTTCTTTAAAAATATTCGTTAATGATATTTTTATGCTACAGCTGTATGGACGAAAGTGTAGTGTACAATGTGCAGATATATGCGAGAATGCGATGATATTTGTTTACTATTGATGATACATGATATAATGCCGATTAATTGTTAACGATTTGACCGCGTAAGCGAGTATCAGGATACAAGAAGAAAGAGAAGATCATGATAACAGACATGCTAAATTCTCAACCTTTTCAAAATAAAGTTCGTTCGTTCGTTCTTTCGCTATAAATTCATCTGAAAGACTAAACAGTATGCTATCTGATGTTGTATATTGTGACGGAACGTTTTCGTGTATTATTTTCCCTTGATTTAGTAGTTTTTGGTTTTCCTTCTCTCTATTACCGTTTCCCTAAATTTTCTATCTATAACGGTCCCTTCAATTATTTCGCCTTCCTACGCAATTATTGTAGCATTCGAGTCAGTGGGCGGTACCTTGCCCACGCTATCTGGACAAGTCAATTTACTGAAGAAAAAATATTGGATTTCCAGCGTTAGTCGTGTAAGATCAGCTTCAATTATGTGTCTTAAGTTTCTTGTTTAGGGAATGATGGAACATCTCATTTTTGTAGCAGACATGAAGACGCCACAGACCACACCTTTGATCTCACAGA
Organism: Oreohelix idahoensis; assembly: GCA_024509875.1. NCBI lineage: Eukaryota > Metazoa > Mollusca > Gastropoda > Stylommatophora > Oreohelicidae > Oreohelix > Oreohelix idahoensis. The sequence goes on from JAMPIV010022063.1 coordinate 225,201, forward strand.
AACCACATAAAAGTACAGCACACACAAAATTCCAGCACTCTTTCTCAGCTACTGCCTCTGATGAGCTCCATGTCACAAGTGCGAAAGTCAGAGTAGCTATAAAATCAGTTTTGTAAGCTTTTGCCGTAGCAAATTCTAAAACACTAGTTAATTATCTGGTGCATTTCTAGCTAACAATTTTAGCAAGAGGACTACAAATTCTGAAAGCTTCTTCACAAGAAATAACTATAGAAAGACCACCTCCGGTAACGCCGACCAGAAAACAAGTTCTGGGAAGTTCTCAGCTCAAAAAGGGGTGAGTTTTGTAATTTGTTTACAGTGTGTATATTAATGATGATATGTATTTCAGGTGACGAAATATGTATTGTGATCTTTGCCTAATGTCTATGTTGTTTTGACCTTGTATATTTATATAGAGGTTTTCTGACAATAGGAACCCTACAAAGCTTTTGTGCGACAATTTTCCATTGCGACAGAAACTGCCAGGCGTGTTTTTAATGTCCTTATAGCCGTGTATACCGTGATTTCTTCGGATACGGACTATATCCCACTAAAAAACAGAAAGAGGTACAGATTAACATAAAAAAATTAAAATCTTATGAGAAACAGAAGATAATGAAAAAGATGACATACATTTTATTTAGGCTAAGCTTCGCTTCACATATGCCATATAGTAGTCATGTGATCCCCCTAACCAATCAGGAGCTCAGTATTTTTTCCCCGGGAGGAAATAGAACGGGACGCCATTTAGTCAGGACAAGAAAGCGAAACCTAACAGACGTGTGGAGTCTAGTGCAGTGTATTTCTTATGTTGAGGAGATCAACTTCGCACTTATATAACAAAAGTGTATTTCAAGTTGTGGTGTAATTTGTTTGAGATTTCTACACATCTGTAAGTAGTACGATGTATAAAAATGCCCTTCCTTTAGATAGAACACAAGGACATAGCTGCAACAGAGCTACGTTCTAAGAATGAAACGAAATCCTATATCTAAATGCTTTGCTGAGGAAGAAGGTCCTTATGTTGAGAGTTATTAATTTTAAGGAATCCCAGGGAGCAAAAGAAAAACCTGGACTAATAAATTAAACCGAAGAGATGGAAAATGTCGTCGAACCTAGAAAACACTGACCCAATGAAGGAACACTGTAGAAAATGAAGAGTCTCGCCATGTTGTGAAAATTTGTAGATGATAAAAAGATGTACAAAGGGATATTGCAATAATGAAGCACCTAGATGGAACATTCTCTATATCCATTTACTTATAGTACAGTAAAAAACACACTTTGCAAGAACTTGTTGCATTGGATATTACTCTATATGGTGCCTAGTGACCAGTCCTCTATAACGAGCAGGAAAACCGACTAAGCATTAACAAAAGATGGAACAACTACTAGAGAATTTCCAACAACTAGGGGTAGAACAACAGCAGCAAACGCAAGCACAACCATTACAGCCCACCGATTGTCATGTCTAAGAAATATTTGCTGACGGGAAGTTACCCTATGAGCATGAGCCATCACTGTGTCAGAGCTTTGCCCATCAGTCTCCCTCCCCAAGTTTCTCCAACCCACGCCGCCCCTCTGACTCTGACAGGTGGAAAAATCGTTTTCTGACGGGAGGTTATCCCAAACGACAATCCTTGAGCTTACATCCCACTATTCATGGGAGAGATATGAATTATTTTGGTCACACCTCTTATATCAGCATGAATGCAGTGACACACGCGGATGCGGAATGTTACTTTGTCGACGATATGAGGAACCTACATTACTCACGTATACTGAGACAGTGCAGTAAGAAATCTGACAGTCCCCTGTATCACTTCCATAAACGTACTAAGAACCACTGGAACAGTCTCAACAGAAGAGATTACCGTATGGCAGTCAGAAACGTAATCAACAATGTCAGGCATCAAAAGATTAGCGAGGTAAAGAATCTCCACGCATCTAACAACACATGCATAATCACGACAGAAAACGGTTTACGCGCAGTTATCAAACCACTACTGCCATGGCGACAACCATTCCACAGACAGCAGCAGACCAGTGCTACAAATGTAAAACCAAAAACGACGCCATGTACCCCCATTCATAATAGACTAACCCCAATCAAACAACATCAAGACGCATTTATGAATGAGCCTAAAATGACCTCTGTCGCAACACAGACAGATGTTGCTGGATCGAGTCAGGCATGTAAAACGTTCCAAACCAGCACATCATCCACCCACACTCGTATACCATTGCAACAGTTCGCCCAACAGAAATCTTTGAATGCTATCCCAGTTACTGCACCGAGCACAGAGAGGCTGCAGGAAGAGATAAATGACATTTTGAAGAAGGGTGACTTCAACGTTCTCACGGTCAAATCGATATATTGTCTACTAGAAGATAAATTTGCTATGAACCTGTCTGCCAAACGAGACGAGATACGTTGCTTAGTAATAAATACGGTTAAACAGGATGATGGCACTCTTGAACACTACAACAGCACGATTTATCGGGATGAAAGCAAGATTACCCCACAACAGAAGAATTATACGGAAGTATCCATCCGGCCTATTAGAAAGCCAAAATATCGGTATAGACCCACAAGTTACATCTCCCTTAACGACACAGATTCTGAGATGTACACTCTGGGTCCTAATAGTACAGACGTTGATTCACCAGACCCAGCTAGTACTATTGAAAACAGTGATACAGATAGCACCTTATATGTACCAGTCAGCTCCCTTGTCAAACGCGAATATAAAACAGAATCTGATGACTCACCTCCTGTCACCAAGATTCCTCGCATGCCGCAGAACCATATCAGACGAAAAATTTTGAAGAAACGTAGGCATGTTTCGAAACCAAGCCGAGAGGTACTAGCCATACATCCCCAGGCCACATCACAGTCAGTACCATTTTCTTCAGCTTACCACCAACCTGTCAAAAGCAACAGTGTGCAAATTACTGTACCCACTATAAACGGTGTCAACGTACCGCAGAACCAGGTCAGGCGAAAAATCAAGGCGAAACATACACCTACTTCCAAACCAAAAATGTACTTGCCGCATATACCCAATCTACAGTGAAATCATCACCGCCTTCGTTGATGTTCTCAGCGCCCCAACGAACAATCAATATCGTTTCACCTATTGCAACCACGGTTGTTCAATATGATACTCGCCTAACCAGTCGAGACATTGCAAGGTTAGAGATGGCAGAGAAACTGAAGGAACTACTAAAGCTTTGCTAAAACACGTCCAAGTGTTTATGTGCATGCCATTCCATGCACGGTCTACGCAATTGTGAACTTACTGTTTAATAATGTTCTAACTTTCCCATATACTCTATTTTCAGCCTGTATGAAATGTACTGCCTCGGTTCAAACTATAAATGACTTTGTGCCAGAACGAGATGACAGAACCATAACCAGCAAGTACCTTACCTAATCAAGCCAAGAACAGCCCAACCACGATGTTAGTTAGAAGTTTTTTTTTTGATTGAACAATAAAGTTAACACAAAATCACACACTTGTTGATTTGCAATCACACACATGACACGTTAAATTAGTTATACAGTTCTGATGTTAACTTACACCACCCCATTTATAACACATGTGTCACGCTGATTTTGCTATAACATTGATCTATGATCACTTTCCACATTTCCTGAGCTTGATTCTTGTCCTTGCACATTCCAGAGTCCAGTGATTTCCTTTTTCATGGACCTTAGTACATCTTCTCTCAGACACTTTGCACCAGAAGTCTTTTTTCTCACTTACCACTAATCTTTTTAACCTGTGATGCATATGCCACTAGACTTGTCTATTTCTATAATGTTCTATTGAACCTACTATTACAGCTTGTGACAAGATATGTACAATTTACACCATTAAAATTTATACCCATAGCTATCATGCTATATTTTTATTCCTACAGGTGTATTTATTTTGATTATGTACATGACAAATTGTTTAAAAATATTGCATTTGGCAAAATAGATTGTATCTTTAAAAACCAGTGTAAGATTTCCCCACCTTACTTCTCATACTTTTCTTTCTATCATTCTGAGATGACATTCGGAATTCATAAATTCATTCGCCACCCTACCTGTATTACACAGTGAGATGGTTATGCCACTGATTAATAGCACTGCTTTACCCAATACCCAAAGACATCTGCGCATGCTGACATTATACCCCTTAGGTATTTTACACAGTGCCTTACAGTGAAAACATTATATAGGTTTTACATACATGATAATACAAAGGATGTTGTTGATATGAAGTTTATGTATGAATGCCCCACATTAATGTTGGTTACTAATATGTTAGTCTTTTTCGTGATAACGAAAGAAAGACGTCAAAATAATTGGAAAATCTTATGGATTTCCACAGACATATAACAAGTCATAGAAACAGGATTGCCACATAATGGAACCATACGAGATTTGGATCACCCATAGACAAAGGATATACAAATGGAGTATGCATATCCCATGGAACCACAGAGGTTATGGACAAAATAATATAATAATGGAATGAAATGATTATATATTATATACAAGAGGCAAGAGATTGTGTAATATCTCCACATTTTGGGAGAAGAAAATTTTTTGATATTTTTTGCCACTTGCCTTATATTGTGAACCTGATTATAATAAGATGGAATGCACATAACTATTGCTTGCTAATGCTTATATTGAAATGGTTATGGTATTTTAAACTAAATAAGAAACCGGAGGATTGAAATATGATTGAGACATTGTGACAATACTGAGATTGGATCGCCCTTATGATATACGGACCAAGAACAATGTAACATAATGGACTTGGAACGAATTTATACACTTACCATTTGGCAAATGTCAAATACAGGAAACATTCACACACAAATAAATAAGGATAAGCCATGAGGTTTTAATGCTTTTATTATGTAAAACATGATTGCATGTTAACATGTTAATGGTTACATTATAATTTAGAAATCTTCACCCATATGCCTGGAGATGTTCTTTTTTATAATAACAATGAGCAACTACATCATTTACTAGAAAAGAAAACATGATGGATAACCAAGGAAGGATTAAACTGTTTTATGGAAAGAAGATCAACATGACAATAAGGATGTGGAGACTTTAGAAATCTATACGAATAAAAAGTAAAATACTTGGAAACTAAATAAATAAATTACACCCATGATTATGGAACATCAGGAAGAAAATAACTTCAACATTTTTAGGGTACTTGAAGCCTTAAGATATGGAACCAATGACAGGAATGTCACGGAGAGTTATGTTCATTGAATTCTCTATATTTTCCTCTTCTTTTCCTGTACCCATATTCTTAATTTTATTATCGAAGTTTACCTTTTTCCTGTTTTTTTGCATCCATTCGGTTGCGAAATATATTTTCTTCCCTATTCTTAACGTTTACCTGTTTATTTTCTCAAAACTGAGAATCGCACGAGTAACTTGATTACGTAGACGTCAGTCTCTGCCGGTCGAACGCTAGCTGTGAATATACGGTTCTCGCCAGACATTCGTCTGCAGTTTTCCCGGTCAGAGCGCTGCCTGACCAGATTTCTGGGCCTGGGGTGTGAGAATTCGCTCCGTCGGACATGGCAGGCAGACGGAGTGTCTACCATTTGCAGCAACTGCGTGAGTTTTCGTCGGGATAGTCCGGCGAAGTGTGAAATTGCGCTCCGCACTGCAGACGGGGTGTCTGAGATTTGCAACTGACACGCGTACTCTCGGTCACTCATGGCAGTTACGACACGCGTTAAGCTGACGTAGGTGTTTTACACGACAGGGGAGATAATTTCGCTTGGCGAAATAGTTGGGGCCCTTTGTCTAATTTTAAGATATTGGCCCGAGTTTGAAACTAACTTCACTCATTCTCCATATTACAGTAGACGTGGCCACTTCGTTTGCTGTGTGAGGTAAAATAATTATATCTATTATTATCTAGTATTTTGTGAAGTGTTTAAAGTGTTATTTCACTAGTTAGATTTGGTGCAGAGCGCTTAATTCATAAGTCTGTATTATTTTCTAGTGACGTGTCTCAGTGGAAAGCAGGATAAATTATATTTCTAGCTTAAATTCAGTCGGCTAATAAATGAATTTAATTTTACTGCTAAATAATCAGACGTGAATATATTTTTCTAACTAACTTATAAATGCTAGAAGCCTCATGAATATTGACGGAATACGCTCGTGTTCCTAATTCACGAGGATTGATAATTTTAGATATAACTTACTTCACTGAAAATTTTAAATAATAAGCCAAGTTGTAGGCTTGCCGTTTAAAATGTAAGTTAAAACGAGTATATATTCTGTATAGTATATTATATGTGTTTTTCTTTATACAGTGAATACTGGGGTGACCCAGAACTTGGCCGGCGCTTAGTAGTAAAGAGACATACTTGTGAGAAGAATAGACATTTCCTATCTTTAACCACGTGGGTTGTTCCAAGTAACACTGGTCTGACAGTGCATGTGCCATCAGAGATAGACAGTAATACCAATCCCACTAACGGTTTTTCTAAAGACTAAATGTTTATACTGGGTCTTTGAGCCAGACTTTATTTCTTCACAATAAACTCTAATATACATGCTGCCTGGCGGCGAGAATAATTACAAGAAATAACATTAATATTTCCGACAAGTATTGACAGAGTGTATAGTGAACCAAGACTATCTGTTAAAAGAAGTTGTCCACTGGTCAGCTTTTCCCAAATGAAGGAAACCCTCGTGTTTTGACTCTGTGGCCCGTTTAAACTTGCTTACCCTAATTGATCTAATTGACATGAATAGTAATCTAAAAACTTAACTGATGAAGTGAACGCTCCCCGAAAACAGTGGAAGAAACCTGTAATTGTAGAGCTGGGGTTCGCTTTATCCAAAGAATCCAGATTCACTGTAGAGAAGTGTCCTACGGTTGCGCCAGACGGTGAACAACCTCAAGTTTTTAGGTAAGCACGAAAGCCTGGGTACCCGGATGAATGAACCGAGTGAAAGTGACGGAAGGATGTTCGGTGTTTAATGCACTCCTTTTTTTGTAATTTTTCCTTATGAAAAGACTTGCTGCTTAATTTAATTGTTCCTTTAGAATAGATACTGCTGTCATAAGTCAGTTCTTGCTTTCAAGAAAGGGGACAATATTAGACCCTAACCATATGTATTTGTGACTCTTTGGGCCATCATCTGTCTCATAACGGGGCTGTGGGCTAAACCTAGAGTTAATATCATAACGGGGCTATCATCCTGGTAGCATTCTCTTGATATTTTATGACTATTTGTATATGTTTTGATGTAATTTCTATGTGTTGTGGAGAAATTTTAAATGATAATTAAAATTTCCCTTGGAATTAATCAGCGTGTTGGTCAGCTCGTTCTAATATATATATATATATATATATATATATATATATATATATATATTTATATATATAGATATATATATATATATATATATAAGTATTGTTATAGGTTTCCCACGTATGTGTGTTTAACTGTCGTCACGTGTATGTGCGTGCCTGTGAGTAGATAGAAATATAGATAATATATATATTTCTGTGTTTAGACTGTCTGACGCTGTAAAAGCTGTCGTAGAAGATAGGTGAGAGAGAGAAGAATTCTTTTCGCTTTCAGAGACAGCCTCTATATCACATTCTATCATCTCACTCGTGGAATCTATTTCTTTTACTAACTCTCACTGTGGCTATCAACTATTCTAATCTATTCAGAAGGGACCAACCCAAGTCTTAATTCTCCTATCAAAAATCTACGACAAATGGGGTCTCGTCCGAATGATTTTTGAACTTAGAATAGGAAGACGAGTACGACAAATGGTTGCTCGTTCCCGGGAATTGAACCCGAAATCCTGAGACGATACGACAAATATTGGTCTCGTCTATCGGGATTTTTTAAACTTTGAATAGGAAGACGAGGCGACAAATATCAGCTCGTCTGCATGATTCTTTATTCTGATATAGAGTAAGTGTGTGATGTCTTGTGAGTTTTGTACTTTTTGAAAATAATTTATCCCCTAGACATAACGATCTGTTTACGGGCGTGCTGACCACACAAACTGATAAGTTTTTTTTCCACAGCATTAATGAGCATTATACATTTGGTTTACTTTTGATTTTGTCGGAATATATGTTAATTGTTGATTTGTAATACTGAGCGCTGGTAAAGTGGTGAGTGTATAACATTCACCGGGTACTGAAGAAGTAGGTGTTTGAGCAAAGCTAAGGAGTGCGTTTCGGACTATTTGTCCAGATTAATTGCCTCCCTTACCCTAACTGTCTTCAGGGGGTGAACTTGATAGTGGATTAAAAATAAAGGGGATTTTTTTCTTCTCTGAAATTTTTGCTATAATCATTGTGTTTTCCACTGTAGCAACTTATTTTTCAGTGAGTAAATCTTAACTACCATTTAGTTGGCGTAGTCGTGTTTTGCATTAGGTGCTTTATTGCCGATAAATAGCAGCGATAGTTAGATTTTTATTTTGGAGGAGGTATCCCAGGGTTAAGTATATCATCGTTTATTTGGTATTTTCTCGTAAGTGGTAGGAACCAGTGTATCCTTTTTCCTATTTTCTTTCTCCACTAGTCTCAGTCACTGACATAATATGGCCGAGAGGGCAAAGCTTAGACAACTCCTCAGGGACGAAGCGAGAGAGGAGGGACTGGAAGGAGAGGAAGCAAAAGCTTTTGTCAGAGACGAACTGGAAAGATATGACGCGGAGAGGAAAGCAGCTGAAGCTAAGGAGGAAAAAGAAGAACTTAGAAGGAAGGAAGAAGCAGACCGTCTATTACAGCAGAAGAAGATTGAGGAAGAAATGGAAATTCGCAGGATGCAGCATGAGGAAAAAGAGAAGGAGAGACAGCATGAGAAGGAGAGGGAGGAGAGAGAGGAAAGAGAGAAAGAGAGACAACACGAGCTGGCTCTTAAAACTCTAGAATTCCAAAGTCGTGGTGTTGCCTCTACCTCCAGCAATGGAGAGTCTTCTCCTCATTCCTCCTTAACTGATCCTTCTAATACTCAATCTACTTATCTCACTGCTATGTCTTTTCCGCTAGAGTCTTTCCCTTGTCCAAATGAGAAGATTGACACATGGTTAGAAAAATTTGAGAAAATTGCAACTCTGTACGGTTTAGAGAGGTCGCGTTGGAATGTGAAGCTTTCTCAGGCTTTGAAAAGTTCGGCGTATGATGTTTACGCCAAACTGGAAAGCAGCCAACAAGACAACTATGATCTGTTGAAGAAAGCGTTACTGGAGCGCTTTGAAATGAACGCGCGAAAGTTTTTGCAACTGTTTCGCAACAGCAGGAAGGAGAATTCTAAAACTTTTCAGCAGTTCTCATCTCGTTTGAAGGGATATCTGACAAAGTGCCTAGAGCTCTCGCAGCTCCCCTCTACCTATAAAGGTCTTGAGGAATTTATTTTAACAGAAAAAATAAAGTACACATTGTCTGCAGATACCCGGAGATTTCTAGCTGAACAGGGTGCAGAAAAGCTCGAGACATCTTAGAGAAGTCTGTGCGTTACCATAATGCGCTGGCTGAACTACCGGCCACTAAGCTGAAACCGACAGAGGAGCATTTTCGAAAAAATAATCTAGATCAACCTTCTCATGCTTCTAATCAGAATAACCACAGAGAAACTGGACCTCAAAACCCCTCTCCTGAAAAATCCAAGTTCTACAAGAACAAGTACCCAACCACCCCAAACAGTCTGATCAACCCGACCGCCCTACATGGCAGCGTGGCCAGAAAGGACAAGGTGGCAAAGGGAGAACCCCTGAGCACGGGACTAATGATCAGACCGAGCACACCGAGCCGAAACGCATCGGATGCTTATTAACAGTCTCACAAGGTGGAATTATTGACAGTGATTCCCAACCTGTTGGGGATACACCCTCAACGCGAGGTACTGTTATTTTGAACGGTTCTCAAACTTCTTGCTTATTTGACACGGGGCTTTCTTATGATTGCATTGTCACCAGAAACCTGGTCAAACCCGGTCAAGAGACAGCAGAGACCGTCCAATTTTGTGGAGTTCGTAAGAGTGATGCACCTACAGCGCTTCCCATCGCATTGGTGGAGATACACTCTGACTTTGTCAGAGGTGTGATCAAAGCGGCTGTTATGGATGATCCCATCTACCCAGTCATACTTGGCGGGAGATACGTGTTTATTGGGAAACCGGAAGAGCCGATTGTGGCAGCAGTAACTACAAGAGGGCAAACCATGAAGGAACGGGAGCCTGCGCCTAATTTGTTACCCATGGAACTTAAAGAAGCGCAATACAAGGACCCTACTTTGGCACCCTGCTTTAGGAAACTGCCGATGGCTAAGGAACCCAGACAGCACGGGGACATTTTTTCTAAGGATGGCGTACTTTATCGCAGAACGGGCAAGCCTGACCAAGGTTACAACCAGCTCCTAGTACCGAAACAGTACAGAAGCCAAATCCTAGAAATGGGGCACTCTCTTCCCTTCAGCGGACATATGGGACAGAACGCCACAAACCAACGGATAACCACTCATTATTGGTGGCCAGGAGTAAATACTGATATTATCAGATATGTCAAATCCTGTGCCCAGTGCCAACGTGCACCACCCAAGCAACGGACACCCCCAGTCTCGTTGGGTGAAATGCCAATAGTGGGTACACCATTCGAACGGGTTGTGATCGACATTTTAGGGCCTTTCGAAAGGACTAAAAGAAAGAACAGGGTTATCCTAACCTTAGTCGATACATGAACGTTATGGGCAGAAGCTATACCGCTAACATGCGCAGATGCCAAGCATGTCGCAGAAGCCCTCGTGCAGATTTTCACTCGGTTGGGATTCCCTCAGCAAGTGTTGAATGATAACGGATCTCCATACCGAAACCTGTTGATGGATGAGATCGTTAAGATCTTGAGGACCAAACACATCTACACGAAGCCATATACTCCGGCCGGAAATTGGCTCGTGGAACGTGTTAACGGAAACCTCCACATTATGTTAAGTAGACTGGCACAAGTGAAACCTGAAGATTGGGATTGTTGCATTCCGGCAGCTTTATTTGGCTATAGAGAATCTCCTCATACTTCCACAGGATTTCCGCCAGCTACGCTTTTATTCGGCAGACCCATTAAGGGCCCGCTCGAAGCCTTACTTTGGCCGCTGACAGACCAGAAGGCTGATGAGACAGTCGTCTCAGCAAGCAATTACGTATCGGATTTAAAGGAAAGGTTGAAACTAGGATGGGACCTAGCAACGACTAACTTTAAACGAGCACGCACAAAGCACGCTAACCGATACAGGAAAGTCGCGAAAGAAAGAGAACTGGAAGCAGGAGAGAAAGTTTTGGTGTTACTCCCTACCAGAAACAACCAACTGAGGATCGGATGGCAAGGGCCGTTTACCGTCCTGAAAAAGATTTCTAAGGCTAACTACCAGATTTCTATGGATAGAAAGGAAAAGGTTTTCCATTTAAATCTCTTAAAGAGATACTTGGAAAGACCAGTGCCGACCTCCGACCATCTCCTGACGATCGCCAAAACTGACGAAGATGACGATAGTGGCAGGGATATTCCACTGCAATCACACGAAATCTTTCAAAAATGTCAGAAGCGGCGACGCTCTTTCAAGTGCGCATGGGAGACATTCCAGAGGAAGGAAACTTTGGGGAGTAGGCTTAAGTAGGAATTGGAGAGAGATGGGGGGGGGGGGAGATGAGATGGAAGAAGACAGACACCCTGAAGCTACGGATATAGGAAATTAATTCCATAACGTAGACATGGAGTGCTTCCATATCTTAAAGGGGGGACGTTCTGTCACGGAGAGTTATGTTTATTGAATTCTCTATATTTTCCTCTTCTTTTCCTTCACCCATATTCTTAATTTTATTATCGCAGTTTACCTTTTTCCTGTTTTTTTGCATCCATTCGGTTGCGAAATATATTTTCTTCCCTATTCTTAACGTTTACCTGTTTATTTTCTCAAAACTGAGAATCGCACGAGTAACTTGATTACGTAGACGTTAGTCTCTGCCGGTCGAACGCAAGCTGTGAATATACAGTTCTCGCCAGACATTCGTCTGCAGTTTTCCCGGTCAGAGCGTTGCCTGACCAGATTTCTGGGCCTGGGGTGTGAGAATTCGCTCCGTCGGACATGGCAGGCAGACGGAGTGTCTACCCTTTGCAGCAACTGCGTGAGTTTTCGTCGGGATAGTCCGGCGAAGTGTGAAATTGCGCTCCGCACTGCAGACGGGGTGTCTGAGATTTGCAACTGACACGCGTACTCTTGGTCACTCATGGCAGTTACGACACGCGTTAAGCTGGCGTAGGTGTTTTACACGACAGGGGAGATAATTTCGCTTGGCGAAATAGTTGGGGCCCTTTGTCTAATTTTAAGATATTGGCCCGAGTTTGAAACTAACTTCACTCATTCTCCATTTTACAGAAGACGTGGCCACTTCGTTCTAGAACACTTAAACTTATAGTGTTATCTATTAGTTTCGTTGTGATATCGTAGTGCTGTGTGAGGTAAAATAATTATATCTATTATTATCTAGTATTTTGTGAAGTGTTTAAAGTGTTATTTCACTAGTTAGATTTGGTGCAGAGCGCTTAATTCATAAGTCTGTATTATTTTCTAGTGACGTGTCTCAGTGGAAAGCAGGATAAATTATATTTCTAGCTTAAATTCAGTCGGCTAATAAATGAATTTAATTTACTGCTAAATAATCAGACGTGAATGTATTTTTCTAACTAACTTATAAATGCTAGAAGCCTCATGAATATTGACGGAATACGCTCGTGTTCCTAATTCATGAGGATTGATAATTTTAGATATAACTTACTTCACTGAAAATTTTAAATAATAAGTCAAGTTGTAGGCTTGCCGTTTAAAATGTAAGTTAAAACGAGTATATATTCTGTATAGTATATTATATGTGTTTTTCTTTATACAGTGAATACTGGGGTGACCCAGAACTTGGCCGGCGCTTAGTAGTAAAGAGACATACTTGTGAGAAGAATAGACATTTCCTATCTTTAACCACGTGGGTTGTTTCAAGTAACATTGGTCTGACAGTGCATGTGCCATCAGAGATAGACAGTAATACCAATCCCACTAACGGTTTTTCTAAAGACTAAATGTTTATACTGGGCCTTTGAGCCAGACTTTATTTCTTCACAATAAACTCTAATATACATGCTGCCTGGCGGCGAGAATAATTACAAGAAATAACATTAATATTTCCGACAAGTATTGACAGAGTGTATAGTGAACCAAGATTATCTGTTAAAAGAAGTTGTCCACTGGTCAGCTTTTCCCAAATGAAGGAAACCCTCGTGTTTTGACTCTGTGGCCCGTTTAAACTTGCTTACCCTAATTGATCTAAGTGACATGAACAGTAATCTAAAAACTTAACTGGTGAAGTGAACGCTCCCCGAAAACAGTGGAAGAAACCTGTAATTGTAGAGCTGGGGTTCGCTTTATCCAAAGAATCCAGATTCACTGTAGAGAAGTGTCCTACGGTTGCGGCAGACGGTGAACAACCTCAAGTTTTTAGGTAAGCACGAAAGCCTGGGTACCCGGATGAATGAACCGAGTGAAAGTGACGGAAGGATGTTCGGTGTTTAATGCACTCCTTTTTTTTTGTAATTTTTCCTTATGAAAAGACTTGCTGCTTAATTTAATTGTTCCTTTAGAATAGATACTGCTGTCATAAGTCGGTTCTTACCTTCAAGAAAGGGGACAATATTAGACCCTAACCATATGTATTTGTGACTCTTTGGGCCATCATCTGTCTCATAACGGGGCTGTGGGCTAAACCTAGAGTTAATATCATAACGGGGCTATCATCCTGGTAGTATTCTCTTGATATTTTATGACTATTTGTATATGTTTTGATGTAATTTATATGTGTTGTGGAGAAATTTTAAATGATAATTAAAATTTCCCTTGGAATTAATCAGCGTGTTGGTCAGCTCGTTCTAATATATATATATATATATATATATATATATATATATATATATATATATATATATATATATATATATATATATAAGTATTGTTATAAGTTTCCCACGTATGTGTGTTTAACTGTCGTCACGTGTATGTGCGTGCCTGTGAGTAGATAGAAATATAGATTATATATATATATATATATATATATATATATATATATATATATATATATATATATATATATATATATGTGTGTGTGTGTGTGTGTGTTTAGACTGTCTGACGCTGTAAAAGCTGTCGTAGAAGATAGGTGAGAGAGAGAAGAATTCTTTTCGCTTTCAGAGACAGCCTCTATATCACATTCTATCATCTCACTCGTGGAATCTATTTCTTTTACTAACTCTCACTGTGGCTATCACCTATTCTAATCTATTCAGAAGGGACCAACCCAAGTCTTAATTCTCCTATCAAAAATCTACGACAAGGAACAGAAATGATGTTACACCCTGCTCCCCACAATGACGAATAGTATGTTGTCAACATGCATTTAGATTATGATAATGTAACTAAGTTATGCAAATATGATATATTATTGCTCATATTTCCCAGTGTTGCCACTCGTCAAATTTTTTAGTGATGACCTTCTGTATTAGATGAGGTTGGGAATATTTTGTTGGTCAGTGTTGCCAATTTGAAAATTTGATGAAAAATGTTGTAAAATGCTGGATAGTTTAAATTTTTTTGAAGTTGATGTCCATCACTAAGTTTTTATATAAAGTTGATCTCATATAGACATAGGACCCCAGTGTAGGAATTAGATTAAATTTTTCCGAAACATTTGTGGACTTAGAAAATTTTGTGGACTTTAAATTTTTCTGAAAAATTTTTTACTTAGAAAATTTTTAGGATAATTGGGATATTGATAGTATACAAATGTCTCCCTACGGGATACATTTGCAGGGCCCCGGGATCTGTATGTAGCCGTGTATACCGTGATTTCTTCGGATACAGACTATATCCCACTAAAAAACAGAAAGAGGCACAGATTAACATAAAAAATTAAAATCTTATGAGAAACAGAAGATAATGAAAAAGATGACATACATTTTATTTAGGCTAAGCTTCGCTTCACATATGCCATATAGTAGTCATGTGATCCCCCTAACCAATCAGGAGCTCAGTATTTTTTCCCCGGGAGGAAATAGAACGGGACGCCATTTAGTCAGGACAAGAAAGCGAAACCTAACAGACGTGTGGAGTCTAGTGCAGTGTATTTCTTATGTTGAGGAGATCAACTTCGCACTTATATAACAAAAGTGTATTTCAAGTTGTGGTGTAATTTGTTTGAGATTTCTACACATCTGTAAGTAGTACGATGTATAAAAATGCCCTTCCTTTAGATAGAACACAAGGACATAGCTGCAACAGAGCTACGCTCTAAGAATGAAACGAAATCCTATATCTAAATGCTTTGCTGAGGAAGAAGGTCCTTATGTTGAGAGTTATTAAACTTAAGGAATACCAGGGAGCAAAAGAAAAACCTGGACTAATAAATTAAACTGAAGAGATGGAAAATGTCGTCGAACCTAGAAAACATTGACCCAATGAAGGAACACTGTAGAAAATGAAGAGTCTCGCCATGTTGTGAAAATTTGTAGAATTTTCATCTCTAGCGCATAGGCTAGTCGATTAACTAGACTCTTCGTATAAACACCAACCATCAACACCCTGCCCCGGCCCCGGCCACATCCTGACGGTGTACTCATCCATAAAAAAAGAGCGAGTTGCATGATACTGGGGTTTCCGGTGCACCTTCTGGACCAGTATCGACGACTTCAGCACCTCTTAAATGGGAGAGTGGACTCATCCTTGTCCCAACTGGCTGGGAAAATGATTTCGCCTGAACCTCGTCTGCTGACCCATCCAGCTTCCCGCTGGGGATGGAAACCCCAACCTTCAGCTGGATTACTGGCGAGAACAGGGTCCGCCGCTTGTAGGTGAGGTAGGCTTGAGCTTGAGAGGCTGAGAGACATTGTGAGTCTTATGTTGCGCATCGTGCCCCATGGACCCCCTTTAATGTCCTAACATTTGATGGACAGTGTATGGGGTAAAACTGATAACAGTAATACGCCCACTAAACTCAGAGACAGGGGTAATCACTGACGCGGACGAGACAAATCTCTGATTTATAGTTAAATTTTTAACTGGTTCCTGGTTATCTATATTTTATTTACAGTCTCTGTTGGCATCAGAAGCTGGTGTGCTTAGCACATTGTCAAGGAATGCAGACACAGTGTCCCGATAGTCCATCTTGGAAACAGACTGAGGGTATTATAGAAAAATAAAGTCACCCCAACCCTTTGGCAATACACTAAGAAAGGCTCAGCCAAGAACAGAAAGGTCCTAAGGGACTGAAACTCAATTCACGATTATTTGTATTTTGGTTTAAATGCCTCCTTACATTGTAATTGTAATTACATTTCTCTAAAATTAACAAAATTATCACTCTACAGTCGCTGTCTAGGATGATCTAATTAAATGTAATATTTTGAGGAAACAAAACTCATTAATAAATATTTGTTTGATTTGATTTGTCACATGATCACTTGTCTGAATTTAGGTTACTATATTATCTCGAAGTTTTTTACATGCATCTTTGTAATAAATGCTATTCGTTATATTTGTATAATATATCTGCAGTGTATTGTTCAATTTATACTTCAATGTTGTAACAAGTACGTTGTGACCAGTTATTAGACACTCTTATTATTATAACTCACTTCACCTATCCTTACATCTATACCTTATCATCCAGTATATTCAAATCGTCGACTATTCATTAGGAAGGGGGCATCGTCGAGCCACAGTCTATCAGATATCATTGTCGGATCTGATCTATTTTGAATTTCAGTGGTATCAGATAATTCAGGACAGGAGTGGCAGAGATAAAGATCTGGAGCAGACATCTATTCTTCGTTGTCTGAACACATCGCTTTCTCTAAGTGTCTGAACACATCGCTTTCTCTAAGTTCTGTCCCATAGTTTCTTCCAGGTATTTCTTACTCCTTACCCGAGCCTGAAATTCTGTGTAGAGGAATTTTCCGGGACAACTATTGAGTTATCTGTTATTATCTCTTATATTATCTACTACTTTTAGGAGTCTAGTAGTTATTTATCTCTCTTTCGCCACGTATAGTGAGCGAATCACAAGAGATATTTAAACGGGCCACAATAACGCCACACATACACATTTAAAAATTCTGTCACATGGATCACATGTCTTTCCTCTTTGTAACGAAAAGGGCGCAACTCTCTAGTAATTGCCACCGTAAATCATAATTATCACTGTGGTTTACACCGTGTAAAGAATCATCTCAATGTATTTTCACAATGAAAAGTAAGTCTTGTTTCATTCCCTGTCAAAACAAGTGACTGCCTCATTATGCAAGGGCGAAAAGGTCGACACCGATCGAATAGGGCGAGGATGAAAAGGTCGACAAGCAGTCAAATGCAGAATTTGATAAAGCCAGTGAGACTCAAAAAAAAAAAAAAAAAAAAAAAAAAAAAATATATATATATATATATATATATATATTTATATATATATATATATATATATATATATATATATATATATATATATATATATATATATATATAAAATCCCGATTCAGACACATTTCAAATCACTTCCCCCATTCAAATCGAATCACATACAGCTGAAAAGACTGCGATCTGAATCCTTGCACGTTAGACGCCATATAGCCTTGTCGTACAGATAAGCTGTGAGTTATTTTTGTCCCGTCTGAGTAGAGTGGATGTTGATGAGTACGTGAGAAAAAGGTGTGAGAAATAGATTTCACGGGTGATAGTTTAAGGAACAAAATATGTCTATGGAATGAGTAAGTTTCTCTATTCCAGCCTATCTATACGACTATAATTTAGTATAAGACAACCTTGCCCTCCTCATACATATAAATATAAATTTAACTATACACACACAGCTATGTGACAACAAGACACACAAACGTGAAAAAACTACCATTAATTGGGTATGGGTCTGACCAACACACAAAGTTAAGTTTCTTTTGTTGTTTATTATCATTCAAACTTGACAACATCGAATATCTAAAGAAAGATCAAATAAAATCAGATTTACATACATATGAAAATAGCAGAATAGATGTTCCCCCCCCCCTTTCCTTCTGGAGAAAAAGAACCCAAAAAGTTAATAACCCAAAGTTCAAAGGTTAGCACTATGTTGCAGAATAGGCAGTAAAGAAACATGTTCCTACTATATGCTACCCAGTAAAGTTAACAAGTTTAAGCAAACCCAGTGTTGGTAAAGTCCCTGTAACGAAGAAAATTATTTACTCTCTCTTTCATACAGTGGCCAGTTAATTACGCTTACCTACTCTTGGTGATATCCCTTGGAATTACAATTTTTCCTGACTATATAAAATGTCAGGTTTTTATTTCCCAAGTTCTCCCCAGCCCATCCTCTAACAAATAACGACTAGCGAGGTGAACGCCGAATCTGGTGTGTGTTTTTCCTGGATGAATAAATGTCACCGCCAATAGTTGATGTAGAAAACGTGATCTTGGGGTTCACCGTTAAAAGAGGAAAATACTTACAGTATTGGGAAACATCAGGTTGCTTAAAAATGTTACAGTTGACAAATGATGGTAATCCTATCGGCTGGCTCTATGGTAGAATGCCGATTCTGAAACACCGTAAATTCTGGATGCTACACTTGAATACGACTGTCAGAAGTCGGGAATAGAATGTTATTTATCCACAATACAGTGGGCTGATAAAAGTGAAAAAATATTGCTGGGTTTCGTAAGTCTAGTTAAATTTACAAGTTAAAATGTTTCTCATTGATCGTTGGCAAATCCTTGCTAGTGAAATTGGTGACGCCCAAGCCAAGAAAAGACAACATTAACCAGTCAGTAAAGGAAAAGACCGCTGAACGCTCTTGATCAGGTCTGATAGGAATAAAAAAACATTTATGGAAAGATGCTACTGTTCTATATATATATATATATATATATATAGCTATATAGAACAGTAGCATCTTTCCATAAATTTTTTAAAATTCCTATCAGACCTGATCAAGAGCGTTCAGCAGTCTTTTCCTTTACTGACTGGTTAATGTTGTCTTTTCTTGGCTTGTGCGTCACCAATTTCACTAGTGAGCAAGGATTTGCCAACGATCAATGAGAAATATTTTAACTTGTAAATTTAACTAGACTTACGAAACTCAGCAATATTTTTTCACTTTTATCAGCCCACAGACATGGACAAGACGATCTCTTATCCACTCCGTCAGTCCTGCTTAAAGTTAAACGGCACAGGTGTTTTCACTTACGCCTATACGGTCAGCTTTCGCTAGCGCTGAGATTAGGTCAGATGGAGTTATGCAACTATCCCGCCCCCTCCGGCAATAGGCGTACAATGTTAATTATTATTCAATTATCCATACTCGCACTTACATAAATATCGCCTGCTGTTAATAGTATCAAATTGTTGGCGTCTGTTTGTCATCGTATGGTATTAAATAACAGGCACTTATAATAAATACACAAAATGAAATATAACGTGACTTCTTTTCTGTCGCTATCGGTCGCGCCTAGCATATAAAATCAGTCAAATAAAACCGTCTCTTCTTGTAAGAGAAAGCGGGTGGTGAAAATTAGCATTATAACTGAACATCTGGTATAAAATAGCTACGCGTTATTTTATTTCACTAGTTCTAACACGTAGAAAATCTAAGCGAATTATAATGGTTGTAGCAAAGTGTGCAAACACACGCTAAGTTAATGGACTGATAGGACGAAAAGGGAAAGAATAAATGCCTTGAAATGCATGTAAACAAAAAAAGACCACAGAGTAACTAAGCAGACTAAAAATAGTAGCGGTCATGCATGCGCATTCAGATATGTTATCAGAAAGAAGCCAGAATGCACAATTCACAATGGCGAGGCAAAGTGTCGAAAGTAGGTACAGAATTCCTTTTGTAATAGGACAATCTATCAGTGAATTATGGAAAGTTTGAAGATTTTCAGAGAAGGGATATGCAGGAATGGAAATCCGAAAGGAAAGTTGAAAGAAGTATGTATATAATTAGATAGTTGCAGTTTTATTTGACTTTCGCATACCAGGTCTAACCTAGTGACAGAATTTATAACTTGGTAGAAAATACATGTCATATACAATTGTAGGTTTAAGTGAATGAAAAGGAAGCTTCCAATAGGGGAAGATAAAGGAAATATAAGACAACGTGTTGGATAAACTTGTTTGAGTGTGCATTGGAACGATTGGTGGGACAGTTGCACATAATACCCAAAATGAAAGAGATTTTCAGTGCTGAAAAGAGACAAATACTACCTGCTCCCTCAGACGCCCGCGCTCACAATATATAAGGCGAGAGCGCTCAGTTCATATTACACACAATTAAAAGACCCAGCCATAAGACAAAGTAGAGTTCTGTCTATGCTACGTCAGTGACCACTGCATGAAGGGCAGATCTTCTTCACAAATTACAGTCTTCGTAAGAGCTTGAAATCGTACCTAGAGGATGTGTAGGTTTACTGTATATATTTATGCGAATAATATCAATTTTATTTCAGACTTTAGTGCGTTGTGAATGTATCGGACATATTGTTTGTGTGGATATGATTGCTGAAGATTGGAAAACCTAAATTATAACTACCACAGACGTTGTTGGGGCTCAATATACTATTCTGGTTTTGTCTGAGTCTATATCCTACTAGCAAGACCAGTACTGACTTGGCATGTAGGTGAGAAAAGCAAAGGTTGCATTCTGTCCATATATTCATATTGCTTTGATTATTCATTTGAGACAATGTTTTGCAGTAGACACCTGTCTGTCTCACTATATCTAAATCATACAAGGCCATGTATCATTTATCATACATGCAGACATCTGATGACAACCTCATCTCATACACACAATAAGATGTAATAGGTCTCCATAACATTGCTTAGCCACTCGATACTGCTTGTTCCAGGTTCTATAGTCAAATTTCAAAACCCTAAAGTCAAATGGACCTTCGATCCTGCTACAGAACCATAACAGGGGCCCAGAGGTTGAAGCGTTCCTGAGCTTTTTTCCCCCTGATTGCTGGGATTGGACTTAAGTATGACTTTCAGACAAACAGTGTTATGTGTCAACCCATATCTGGACAATTACTGATTCAAAGCTGAGTTATATAGTAAATTTTTCTGTGGCAACTGCAAGACATTCATCAGTCAGATGATGATAAATTAGGGAATAGAATAAAAGAGACAGACTAGTATAAATAATAACAGTGAGAGAACAGTTTTAGTGTAAAGTAATTTAAAGATCCCATGGTGACTTTTTGGTTAAGTTTATAAATATATTATCAACTTGATGTAAATACATATCCATAATCACCATCGTCCAACACTCACCCTTCATTTCCTAATTAGATAGATGTACATAATAAATTATGAAATTGTACTCAAGTGACTTTTTAAAATTTTAACTGTTCAAAGTTGAGTTTCTTTTTTCTAATTTTATTATAATATCACATGAGTTACTGCAGCTAAGGTGGCAAAGTATATTTCTGAAGCCTTAAACTATTGTCTAGCTCTGAGTATTCGCAGCCGTAGCTCACTTGTGATACCAGTACTGTTCTCTGACACTGGGACTTCATACATTCTGGAGAGAATTCTATTCCTTCTCTAAACACTATCTTCATACAAGAAAAATACCTTACGCTACAATGGTAAAAGCTTAACACTTTTAATTGGTAAAAGGTAACCCTTTTAAACACGTAAGCACTAATTTCTATTACCAGAAAATCAGAATGAAAGATCCCCACGAATGCTATTTACACATTTTCCACAATGGTTCTAGAACTACGTGCTTAGACTATCCAAAAATTCTGAGTGACAACTGATAGCAGTTTTAAGAAAACACAGTTTATATATCAATATTTTTCTCTGATCTATAGATGATGTTACTTTTCGCACTATTGTGTGAGTAATGGAGAATCAGAAACAGAGTTCCCAGATAAAGCTTACGCATGTCTTCCGTCGAGCGCTTTCGATCATCATCAAAAGACTTATACGGGTAATGGGGTTCTCGAAGATTTTCTTTGAATGCCCGCTTCTGAGATCAACGAGCCCCGGGGTTTTTCTGACTCCCCTGAGTACGAACTTCAAAGGGTCTGTAGTTTTTCACGTGCTGTCTGTCAGGTATCGTATGACTGACAGATAAGCTTGCGTGAAGAGACCAGGTAAACAAACCTGATTCGCTACCTGTTTTGATGGGCAGGTCACGAAAGTTTGTAAACTTCGTTTGATTATGTTCAAAGAAAAGAGGCGTGAGTGAAAATGTGAGTAAACACAGGCTGTAAATGCCTAGGTTTGCTAGCAAATCACAGAACGCTAAGCGGTCACAAAAAGACTGTCAGATTACTGTAGGCTCTTTTTCCATTTTACTTCACAAGCCTTCATAAGTCAAGTTGTGTTCTGATGGTTCCAAATTGCAGATTCGGAATTTGTGACTTCAATGAGTCTCAATACGTAGAATAGAAATGTGCACTTGAGCAAATCAATTGTTGAATTCCTGCCAGTGAAGTCTATGATTCAAGTGGTTCTCCGCAGAAAAGCACTGCATACCTGCATTGATACCATTGTAAATTTTTTTTTTCGGGTGAATCAAGTTCAAGAACTTTCCATCATCACAGTAAAATCGTGAGACATCGCCATACCATCCTCGGGGAAGTCACCAGCCATAAAGAAGAGCCACCAGCAGAACTGAGCTGTAGCGTTTGGATCCAGCAGATAAGTAAAATCAGGTGCCGGAGAGAACAATTCCAACAACACACAGAGCGGCCAATAATGATAAAATCAGGGACTAATTGACAACATATTTCTTAGAACATGTAATAATTTTTATTTATACGAAAATCTACCCAATTTATACATAACCATTAAAGTTGTTTTTACTAGCCATATCTTACATACTCACTTAATCTTTCCTCTTCTACCGTAAGGTGTAAAAGTTTGGAAGAGAGAACGCCATACTATCCTATCGGCTGTCTTCCTCCTGGCCTGGTTTCATTCTAGTTCTCGATCCTTCAGAGATTGTCTAATGTTGTCCTCCCAGCAGACTCTGGGTCGTCCTGGAGGTCTGGAACCCTGGCTCTTAGTTTCCCATACTTGTCGTGGTAGCCGATCTTCTCCCACTCTGCAGCCATGGCCTAACCATCGTAGTTGAGACTGTTCTACTTGAGTCTGCAGGTGCTGAGATTCGCCATGTCGGATGCAGTAATTAATTCTATTTTAAATTGCAGTTATCATTCAATTTTTAAAAATTTGTGTTTTTTTTATCCATTCGTTGTCGTCACTGGCACCTACTCAGAGTTCTTTAGCACATAACAGCTCACTATTCCCCTGCTCAGGTCATCTCTCATCTGAGTCATAAACTGGCCCCGGAAGCTGTAGTGGACGGCGGGGATTTCGCCATTTTTTTAATCGCTTAGCATTCATTGCTTCAAACATTTCATGCACTCCATCGGAGGATACCCTTACAGACTCTCTAGGACGCCGGCTAATGGCACGGAAGTCCGCAGCCAACTCAGTGAAAGATCCTGCGTCCAATTGACGTAGTGGTTAGAACGCTGGTCTCTAGCGGCAAAGGTGCTGGGTTCGAATCACGGTACCAACACGCTCCAGTCTACCCAGCTGTAGAGGGGTACCTGACTTTGAGTTAAGGAAGGAAAAGGCAGCGAGGAAGGGAACTGGTCACTACCACACGTCTCGATGCTGGACCTAGTATTGTCAAGTCTCTAACACTTCACTCCCCTACGGCAATATCTGCTATGGGACTGCCTTTACCTTTTATTTCACAGAAGTTCTAGGACCGATATTTGCATCGCTAGGTTTTCGTAGTTCCTTATATTCTTCAGAGGTAACGCTATCTCATATGACATACAAGCTATATTCATTGGTTAGGGCCCCTAAATCCACAAATAACCCGTCTATTCTTTGTTATTCGTCGTCCACTACACATTAATGGACAAAGTATTTCGGTCTTTATTTGGTCTATACTTGCTGATAGGAATGTTATATTAGTGATTGCGTCTTTAAAACTGTCTGGGTCGTCCACGGGTCCTATACCATAGTTGTGTGAGTGTCACGAGACTGACCTCAGCCAATAATGCACTTTACTGGGGTGCAAAATTAACTTAGCGTTCATTCACGATGTACTGTCACAGCAAGGCGATGGTGCCGTCTGGCTGGTCCTAGGTTCGATTCACGGTAAGCCTACCACTCATATTTTCTTTTCTGTTGTCTAGTGCCATCCTTTATGTCCAACGAGTACCTGTTAATTACCTTTATTTATTTATTTACTTATTTATTTACTATCCACAGGACTCAGGTTTCCTTCATTAGTTCTTTACATGAGTAGTTTTCAAGGCTTACATTAGTTGTCGATGTTAAATATTCAGTATAGAACTTTAGCTAAACCAGTTCTGGTTGTAACCGTCAACTCGTAGAAGGTAATATAAAATTAACACAAGAATTTATGGCCATGACATTGTTCATTAAACGCATTGTCTTGTCCTCTTAGGATCCAACAGTTTCCTGCATCCCGCAAACATTTCATCGAATGTTTCTCTGTACTTGGAACTCATGCTGTAATAGACGAATATATTCACGCTGGAGTTGGCTGTCTGAAACATAAAAGGGAATGACCAAACGACCCAAATCACGTTGTCATATAACCGCCCCATCATAAATTCTGGCACTAATGCCATGGCGGTGAAACACGCCATCCCCGGCGTGAAACAGACGATAAGGATCATAGCAATCAGGACCACCATCCTCACCAACTTTCTGTCTCGGGTAGATATTGTCTCTTTTCGCACATCGGACGTAGAAGATGCACGCCATTTAGTTTGTCTTTTTAGATTAATCAATAAGGCGGCAGTGAAGAAGATGAGAAGAAGAAATGAACCAGCTTGCATCGTTGCTTGTAAGACGAAACTTATACTTTCGACGTGTTCCCTACTTTGAATGCGATTTAGGGCCAACATCGATCTGTTTTTCTCCGGAAAGAATTTCCAATCTATGTAGACTGTGTAATAGGACGGAATAGACGTGAGTATTTGGCTTAAGAACAGGCTACTTACAATAACCGTTGTTCTAGTTTTGGTTATAACATTCTTTATCTTCAAGGGGATGGCGACACAGAGACATCTTTCAACTGTAATGAAAACTGTTATAATGCAGGTTATCCGGGCAAAGAGACAGTGAGGCCAGGCTGCTGTGAGATACAAAATCTCCGAGAATGCAACATATGTGTATGCGTTGTCAAACAAGGGATTAGCGCATATGCCGAACCATATTGCAGATACTAAAGTGCATATATCCGATACTGCGATGCCAGATAAACTTATATTCATTGTATTTTCGTAACCTTGTTTGGAAAATATACGCAGGTTGATGATGTTGGAAACGATACCGAAAGCGGCAATGATGCAACATATCACATTATAATTAAGCACTCTCGATATTTCTCTTGCGTCTTTGCCGAGCAGTTCATCGAAGTCTTGTAAATCTTCGTCAAGGAGACGTGACACGTTTTTATTCCGGTACTGAAAACTTCTGTCTGGTACAGCCAAATAGTCAGCCATTTCCTTCTTTAAAAAACAGAAAAGTAAATAAAAGTGAATGAAAATCTCATGGACAAAGAAATAACTTTCACATATTATGTTTTGGTTTCAAACAAATTTTGAAAGAAATAGCTTTTGTGATATGTTCACAATTATTAATGAACGTTTCCTTTATCTTGAAATTATCAGAAGCCACTGCATATTGTCCCATCTTGGCGCAAAGTGACGCCAAGGTTTATTTCATTATTTAAAAAAATGTATTTCTTTATATTTTCAGAATGCAGCTGAAAATAGGTGACAACAAATTCTTACTAGTAAAAGGCCTATGCCAATGTGGTGGTTCTTAAAGAGTGGAAAAATATATGTGGTATATATATATATATATATATATATATATATATATATATATATATATATATATATATATATATATATATATATATATATATATATATATATATATATATATATATATATTTACTGTGGAGTATACTACCACAACGCGTACACATTTTCAGGGTTATAGCTGTTGGGAATCGTGTTGCACTTGTAACTTTCAATGTTTTCATGTAGTCTGTACACAAACCCGTGGGTTGAATCATGCACTTTCCATTCCAGCAGCCATTCGCTCTCTACCTCATGACAAACACGGGGAAAATCCATTCCCACACTTTTTTTCAGCTTCTCGGCATCAGTATAAGTCCGCAGGCGACCTTTGTCTTTACTGACTGTGTGTGGTACACCACTCTGAGTGGAGACCTCCCAGTAACAAAGACTGCTGTGTCCGTTTCAGATTTTGCCCCTTTCCTCAGACCTACGGGCCCTGAGTGTTCCTCTATAAATGCCTTTGTGCAGATGAGGAAGGACATCCCTCGAAACCTTCGGGTATGTGAGGCTCTGTCCATTTTGGCTGGAATGACGTCTCGATGGTTCGGTGGTTTTATTGCGAATATGAGTACACATGAGGGCAAGTTCGGGCACAATGGGCTAATCACCTGTTTGCCAAGACACTTCGATTACACGTCCTGCCCATGGGCCTTGTGCACTTGGGTCCCCTCTACACCTCGTTTCACGGGGTAGAAGAGGTTCCGATTATGAGATAAGATGAGGCATCAGTATATATAATAGTGGTGCGTTTTTAATGTGCTTCAGTATATATACTCCCCTGTTCACAAAGTTCCGGGACTCATTTTTTTAATTCGAATAAGTAGACATACATACTATTTGGTTCTATATCCTTCAAAGTAGTTCCCTTGTGAGTGTACACACTTATTCCAACGTTCCTGCCACTGAAGGAAACACCTCTGGTAGTCACTTTGCGGAATAGCCCTCATTTGTCTCGTCGCGTTGGCTTGAATCTGCTCAATGTCATCGAATCTACGACCTTTCATTGTTTTCTTAAGTTGCGGGAACAAGAAAAAGTCACACGGAGCAAGATCGGGTGAGTATGGAGGATGCGGGAGCAATGGAATGTTGTGTTTCGTCAAAAATGCGTTTGTGGTGACAGACCTGTGTGCAGGTGCATTGTCATGATGAACACGCCAATTGCCTGTGCGCCACTTCTCAGGGCGATGTCTGCGCACAGCGTCGCGGAGGCGTTGCAGGACTGTTTTGTAGAATTCAGCATTGACACTCTGTCCTATAGGGACGTATTCATGATGCACCAGGCCATCAATATCGAAAAACGCTACTAACATAGTCTTGACATTGGACTTGACCTGTCGTGCCTTCTTCGGCCGAGGAGATGATTGCGTTTGCCACTGGGAGGACATTTGCTTTGTTTCCGGGTCATATCCGTACACCCAGCTTTCATCACCAGTTATTATCGAGGACATGAAATTTGCGTCATTTTTTGCTATCTCAAGGAGGTCAGTGCAAATGGACAACCGATCGTCCTTCTGGTCCTCAGTCAGGTGGCGTGGCACGAGTTTCGCTGACACCCGTCTCATGTGCAAATCTTCAGTTACGATTTTATGGCACGTACCAATTGATATTCCAAGATCATCAGCAACCTCTCTGATAGTCAGACGTCGGTCAGCGCGTATCATTTCTTGCACACGTGCAAAGAACTCGTCGGTGTGGGAGATGGAGGGTCTCCCTTGACGGGGGCCATCTTCAAAGGATCGGAGTCCACTTTTGAAACGCGAATACCACTCAAATGTTTTAGATCTACTTAAACAGGACTCTCCAAAAGCTGGTTGCAACATTTCGAGAGTTTCGGAACCAGTTTTTCCTAGACGAAAACAGAAATCAATACACACACGTTGTTGAATTTTGCTGTCCATTTTTGAAACGCGACGAGCACTATTACGTCATATCCGCTTATACGCTACCACACAGCGCATGCGCGAAATTACAAACTTCAGGTTTGGTACATATAGTGGCATGTGGTTGACACTTGCACTGTGTTAATATCACCTAGCTCCTTATAACGGTTTTCCGGATAAAAAATAAGTCCCGGAACTTTGTGAACAGGGGTGTATATATATATATATATATATATATATATATATATATATATATATATATATATATATATATCTATATATATATATATATACATATCTATATAGATATCTATATATATAGTTATATATATATATATATATATATATATATATATATATATACATATATATATCTATATATATATATATATATATATATATATATATATATGTGTGTGTGTGTGTGTGTATGTGTGTGTGTACTACATCATGGAAATGAGTGGAATCATTAGATTTTATTGGGGACGAGATTGGAAATTTGTTTAGAAAATCGAAAACGCAAACTAGAAATGGACGGAACATTTCAATGAACTTCTAAATAGCTTTACAACATTTCTCAGATACATGGCCCAACAAATATAGAGTTATACAAGTTAATTGTGAAAAACTAAATAAGGAAGAGAGAAAGAATGCCATGGGGCTTCTTGGGAACGGACAATGTAGCAGACAATGTCGATGAATTAGGAATGACGATATTTTGTCACTAGATAGCAGGTATTTTAAAATGCTTCTCACTTATCTACGATAAATATAATAAAACGACTTTGAACTGACAGAGCACTTCTGAATGAGCTTTAAATTAAAACTAAACTTGTGTTTGTGGAACTGTTCTTGTAGGAAAGGATGTTTTTTTGTTAAATTTTAAATCTAGGTCCAGATGATTCTTCGTTTAAAAGTTGATAGTGATGGTAATTTCAGCGGGTGGCTTATCAAATCAAAGTGACTGACTCTTATTCTTTGTGCACCATAATTTTGTTTCGAGATACTTTCTAGGAAAAAATGGTAGAATTTCCTTGGTTAGATTACTCTCCTGTACATATATACATGGGTAGGGAGCAAGCTTTTGTTATATCGCCTGAGACGCTCCGCATTTATGAGCTGTTGTGTATAACCAGACTAGTAGCCTATAATTATAAATGCTACTCTGTAGCTTTAAGATATTTTAAATGTGCACACTATTAATAGAAACTTCTATATCAGTTAGGGATCCAGGTTTAAGTAACTTTTGTATGACAGGATTTTTTAAATTATGGTAATTTTAGCTCCATGGCCCATCCTTATAGCAGACAATTTGAAAAAATTCTAGGCTATAACACTGTGCTTTGCTGTAGTGCGTTGTAAAGGCTGTTGCTTGGAAGAGAGAAGAATTTTCTGTGAACGTTTATTTTATGTATCAGGCGCTGAGTCGACTTGGCCCTCGACCAATGATTTGCAAAATCATGCCATGGCTCGCTTCCCGTAAAAATTAGGAGACTGTACTGACTGATTACTTCAGTTATGCCATGGGAAATCCACCATGTGCAGACCATTAGTCTGGTGACGGGCAAACGCATGGCGTTTATGGCCGAGCCGTCCGTTGAGTTCAGTTATCAAAACAGAAAGTACAAATCTGGCGTTGTTTATAGTCTATCTCGTCTCGTCTTGCTACAAGATAGGTAACCTTTTGCTGGGAGAATTGTAGGCATGAAGTCTGCTTTTCAAGATAGTATTGCGTCTGAGAGATAATAATAGTTGGAATGTCCCATAACTAATCGTTCTCATCTCGTGTAATAGTAACTAACGTTAGTGAGTGATGGTATGACTCAGAAGCAGTGAACGGGTAATTCAAAAGGTAGGGGTTAATAACTGCCATTAAGTAAATATTTGAGCAATATGTTCGAGAGAAAGTTGAAAATAAAGAAGATGAAAATGAAGAAGAAAATATTCAAAACGAATAAGAAACTAAAGAACTGTGTACTTGGCGGGGTCTTTGAAGAGACAAGGAACCAATATGATTAATGAACTCTCAGGCTCGGTGCAGGATTATTACAAGTGGGGCAGCTGTGGTGGTGGCTTTATGCTCTGTATGGAGCGAAAGGAAAATTATGATAATTTACAAAGAAACAATTGAATGGGTGAAATCGTTCTTCTACAGAAGCCATGGACAGACGGTTGACATGGGTGAATTTGTTCTTCTACAGAAGCCATGGTCAGACGGTTGACATGGGTGAATTTGTTCTTCTACAGAAGCCATGGACAGACGGTTGACATGGGTGAATTCGTTCTGAGACAGAAGCCATGGACAGACGGTTGACATGGGTGAATTCGTTCTGAGACAGAAGCCATGGACAGACGATTGACATGGTTGAATTCGTTCTTCTACAAAAGCCATGGACAGACGGTTGACATGGGTGAATTCGTTCTGAGACAGAAGCCATGGACAGACGGTTGACATGGGTGAATTCGTTCTGAGACAGAAGCCATGGACAGACGGTTGACATGGTTGAATTCGTTCTTCTACAGAAACCATGGTGTGGCGAGAGGTTTTTATTGGCTCTTGGATCAGTATAGTACTGACAAGTACAGAAATAGAATTTCTGCAGAAAATTGTGAAGTCCCAGTGTCTGAGAGAACTACTGGTATCACAAATTAGTTACGGCTGTGAATGATTTGATCTCGAAAAATTAGTAGAGAGGAGACCGACATAACTTGCCACCTCCGCTGTGTAACTAACTGTGATATTGAGACAAGGAAACAGATTTTACTTAACAATGATAAAACTGACAAGTCTTCAAATACAATTTCCTTATTATTTATTTAGTATATACACTATCTACTCTTGTGCTGAAGGGTGAATGTTGAAAAAAATGGAATGTAATGGATTTGGAAGTTTACATATGATTTACAAATATTTATATTTATATAGATAAATAAATATATTACAACAAGTTTTCCAATTTTTAGGAACAAAAATTATATTATTCAATTATAGTACATGTATCAGCTGTGCTGTTAATTACGTCTATAACATTTATTAGCTATGCTGTTAATCTTGTCTCTTTCTACGCTTAATCACTTTGTCGTCACTGACACTAATTTTTTTGCTCACAATGCTGACAGAAATGGTACTAATGTGTACTCATCTCTCTAAGGTCTGTTCTTCTTTGTTTGGTTCACACAACAACGGCTGAGGATCGTTCCTTTAGCCCACCCAAGACTGAGGGGGACCAAAGATGTAGATTCTGTGCAACCTCTATGCTCCTGCGGAGTTCCAGGTAGCTGGATTGATGACCCACGATCTCAGTTTTGATGACACGAATAAAACCTGTAACAAGGAAAAATAGGGGCTAATTTCTGTCCTCAAGCCTATTTCTATTGTATATGATATGAGCGTGTCTCAGGTGTCTGCATGTAGGATGAATGACAACATGGCTCAGTATGATTTAGCAATAGCGAGACAAGACAGGTGTCTACTTGCACAACATTCTTTCTGATAAACTAATACATGGATGCATTCAATAATATAGATTCAATACATGAATAAATTTAATACATGAATACATCCCATAATATAAATTCAATACATGAATACATCCAATAATATGTACACCTAGGTGTGATACAACCATTTCCTTCCCCCTATAATATACCAGGCCCTCTCTGACAAGTGCTATACTAGCTGGTAACATATATCCTAACAATATTGTTATGTTCTTATGATAGGAGTATATGAGACGAGGACTGTTTGGTTATATTTCAGTTGGTTTTATCTGAGATAACACTGAAGTTATAGGAGACAATAGATTGAGTTATAGGAGACAATAGATTGAGTCCTAACAAGGACTGTTTTGGTTATATTGCAGTTGGTCTGAGATAATAGATTGAAGTTATAGGAGACAATAGGTTGAGTCCTAAAAGGACTGGTTTGGTTATATTTCAGTTTGGAGTTATCTGAGACAATAGACTGAAGTTATAGGAGACAATAGATTGAAGTATGAGTCCTATTAGTCTTCGTCTATTCAATCATATTAGGAAATACAATCATTATACCTAATTCCCCCAAGATAGTAAACTGATACGATTATATTGAAACAATTTATGTTAAATATATATTTATACAGGTGTATCTGCTGTAGGCCTATTTTCCTACCAGTTTATAGTAAATTATATTTACCCTCCAAGATTTAAACAGGCCAGATTTTGACTCGACTTAGCGAAGCAGGCTGCAGGTCAATGCTCTCAGACAAGCAATAAATCAAGGTTGACAGCTCCTCTCACACAGTCGGTCGTCTCTGGCTTCGTGTTCGGTGTTGCGTGCTTTTGCAACACCGATCACGAAGCTGTTGTTGTTTTGATGCGTTGAGGGGTGGAGAGCGGGCACTTAACAGCTTACCATTATTGCCTCTTCTCGTTCCATCTTGGTCTACCCTGTTCAACCTGAAAGTTGGTTATAATTGGGGTATTTAGTGTCATTTAATTACTAATTTTGTATTCAATTTAAATAACTATTGTCTTTTGCAGTTGCTGATTTTTATTTATATTAGTATTTGTCCATTTTATTTTCTCTTTTGTACTGTTTATAGATAACTATTGTCCTTTACTCTTGGTTTTAATTTATATTAGTTCTTTTTGAGTTGTTACCCTTTTTTAAATACCTCGTTGTCTTTCCTTTTCCTATGAGTAGTTAGTTTTTTGTTAATGCTTTGTTAGTTCTTGCTGCTTAATTTCTATTTAGTTGGATGTTTTTCCTGAAGTGCTAACCTTATATGTTTTCCTTTGTTTTATGTATATATCTTTTAAGTATTGATTGGGCATCTCTTGGGGCATCTATACTTAAAACCTTAGCGTGCTTTTGCATAAAATCTCGCCCGATTATATAGGTAGGTGAATGCTTAAGCAAAGCTTTTGGTTGGTTCCTGGCGGGGCAAAATGATCGGTTGTCTCCGGTTTAGTCTCATGCCTCGTACTGTCTAATTTTATTCAGTTTTATTCCGCCATCTTGCGTGAACAAGATGGACGCGACCCACATCCGAAAAAAAACAGGGCTTAAGTTTTTCCTGGCGTAACTTCTTGTAATTTATTCCGATTCAGCAACTGTGCGTTGATTGGCTGGGCTCTCGACATAGGGATTTAACAAAGTAGTGGGTTTACACAACTCGTTCCACGACATAGCCCC